>OY986055.1:22475833-22684041 GCA_963920205.1 Stenodema calcarata
GATTCCCGTTGTTGTTGTTGTTGTTGGGCGTCGCCTCCTGCCACCTTTACGTCTTCTGCGAGGAGATTTTGTGGTTTCTCCACCTTCCGATTCATTGTTCTCTTGATTCTCTTGCTGTACATCTTGGTGCTTCCTATGAGGCCTGCGTCTCCGCTTGATTTGCCTCCTCCTGGTGGTTTCTTCAATAGGAGGTGATGGAGTAACCTCTTCAACTACTCTTCGCTCGTAATGCAATTCCTGATTTGTTCCCGCTACATTCAAATTCTCATTTTGTTCTTCGATCGGTAGTTCGGTGGTCGTCCTCAATCTCTTCCTCATTCTCCGCCTTCTCTTGATTGTCCTCCCCCTGACTTTTCTGGTGGGTTCTTCATCCCCTGCTACTGGGGCTGGGCTTTCTTCACGCTGGGAATCAAAAGCTGGTAACCTGTCACCACCATCTTCATTCACCGCCTGCAAAAAGCCAAAACAATACCAGTTGAAAACTCTTTGTTTAGAGCCCCACTTTGTTTTATAATATAAAACATATTATGTTACTGCGTGTAGTCTAAGTTTCTCAAGAGCTTGTTACTTTGGCAGAAAGTTTCAAATTGGTTTAGACCAATTAGATCAGGGTTTACTCGAAAAATTTACTCTACTTTTTTTTTTATCACACTGAATCTCCTAGTACCTTTTCCCTCAATTTTCGGACCCAATGGAATTGCCCATTGGGTTTACCCTCAATTTTTGATTGTGAAACTTTGATTTGAACGTAACGTTGATTTACTTGATTCCTTCGGCTAATGTTAAGAATACAAAATCATTTTCACCATCGCATTTTCTAAAATCTAAAAACTAAAAACGATCTTTTTTACTCCAGATTTATCTTAGTTTCAAGTATTTAGCCTCCAGAGCAGTGGCTCTTCATCAACTTGAAACCTCTACAACGGAAAATTTTCTATGACATTTGACAATCTACAGAAAAATTCAAATTTTATAGTGGTATTTTGGAACATAATATATCGAGGATGAAGTGGCAACAAGGCCTACCTGAGATAGGGCTGGTCAACATGGCCTACCTCAAATGGGGCTGAACAATATGGCCTACCTGAGATCGGGCTGGTCAACATGGCCTACCTCAAATGGGGCTGAACAATATGGCCTACCTGAGATAGGGCTGGTCAACATGGCCTACCTCAAATGGGGCTGAACAATATGACCTACCTGAGATAGGGCTGGTCAACATGGCCTACCTCAAATGGGGCTGAACAATATGGCCTACCTGAGATAGTGCCTGCCTAAGTGTTTTTTTTTTAATTTTAAAATTTGGGAACATATACGTGACTGTTTGCAACTATAGACACTTCTGGGTGCCAATATAATATACAGACAACTTACGCAATGATGAATAACTTTAAGAGGTTGAAGCTGCTCAGCTATTTCTAGTTGGAAAAGAGTGGTAACTAGAGCCATCTAGAGGTTGAAGCTGCTCAGAATGGATACTTTGAAACAATTCTAATAAGTGTTTCAGCTCCAGTTACCCTCAGAAACTCTCCACTCGGAACGGATACTTCAAGGATACTCCAGATGGATACTTCAATACATTTTGTCATTCGTAGTTACCAGTCCCGCGGAGTGTCATAATTGGAATATTTCTCGTGACGTTCTTGTTTCAAAGGTTTTTAGTGACACTCCTGCAGCAATTTTCACCGGAAATCAACTCAAGGTTTTCTCCTGTGCTGTTTAGACTGTGCGTAAGAGTGTTGAGAAAGCAGTCAGCATAATAAAATATTCATGCCACGAAATCGAACATCACTATAAAAGTCAAAATAACAATCGTGACTATGAGTGTTCCTTTGAAAACAGTCTTGTAATTGAAAAAAAAATTTGTCGCAAGGTCAAACTGTTCTGATTCACATTACCTCCCTTTGTGTTAACCTGCGAGGTAAACACCCTTCAGGTTCCACTCCATGTTGCTATTAAATACCAGTATATCCTCTCATTGACAGAACTAGGAGGATCTAGGCTGGGCTTAGCTCCCCCTAGAGCAGTTTTAGCCCCCCCCCCCCCCGACCATAGAAAAGGCGAAGAAATTGCCTTTTATGTGTGTGTTTATCATGTACAAGTTTTATTCTGATTAGACTGGAGTCATTCATCCAACTGACAATAATTGTTGATTAGAGGAGTAAAATGTTGAATATTTCATCAAATTTTTCGTTGTTTCTCGCTAGCCCTTGAATGATTGTTTGGCAATAATATCGTGAATGCGATTTTGTACATGAAAAATCAAAACAATTTCAAAACAAGATTTTCATCCTAGTTATGCCAATCCCTCTTTCCCACTAAATCTTCAATACATAATACGTACCAACTCAGGAAGCATCAATCCATGACCTTCTTGTTGTGTGAAGGGGACCACCTCGATAAGCGCCACTACCAATAAAAGAAGCCACCTCAGGTTCATCCTGAAACATTAATAAGTTCATCTTTCACAAACCGTCAATTTTATTGAAATTTGCACTTTTGAAAGTTCAAGGAAAGTCATTAACTTTCAACATTTATGATTTCATATATTGGATTCAATTTTATGCTCCAATTTTGTACCGGTTTCGGTTCTAGCGCCATTGTCAGTACCTGCAATACAGAAATTCCGTCAGTTAAAATTCTGTGTTATACTGAGATGGTGTATAACCATCTGGTTTGTGGAAATATACTTATTCATCTTGATACTCGTCTTTTCATTTCTGGAGATGGATTTCCACTTTTCGTCGCATGTTAGGATTTTTTAACATAAATATTAATAAGAATAATTTTATTCTTAACAACTGTTGTTGTGTAGTCAAGATCGAATAAATCAACATTTGCTCGGGCAAGACTTTTGCTAAACCCCCTGACATGGTTCCAATTTTTATAAACCATTCAAGATGATTCCTTCGAATGTGTCGTCGGGAGCTTCACGAATCAATTTTTCAATGATATCTTACGACGTACAGAACAGGCCGGATAATGGCGTTTGTTCCATTGTCAACACCCGGTCGTCGCGTCTCCACACTCCGAAACAGAAAACTGCTGCCGTGTAATAAAAAAAAAGATTCCCGTGAACTCCCTCAACGGGACCACCAGGCTGTAACAAACCTTTATGAGGAGGATAACGAATCTCTTCATTCCACACTCATTCTAGTTGATCGGGTTAAACGGACTAATCCTCGAGGCGTTTCCTGAACGTTGTACAACATTTCAACCCTCACTAACAGATATGCGTCACAGCGCGACAAACGGAATTAAGGTCGGTAGGTCCTCAGCCGTGTCATATCCAAACTGGGAAGCTGTCATGAGTATCGTACAGCCCTTGTCACTCGAAACTGGCTCGCGCTTTTCTTTTGGGTTGCTCGGAAAATGGTAGGTTCACGACTTTTTGTCAGGTTGGGGGGAGGGGGGGGGGTGATCCAAATTTCGTTCACTCGCAGTGGTTAGGTACATCCTCTTGCGAGGAACCATTAGTTTATCCCTTATTGTCCAGTAAAGCCGATTTTGGTTCACCATATTCGATTCTGAACGGCTGAAATACACTGGAGACCAAAAAAACCGGCGCAGTTGAATTGTTGTCGAAGAGTCAAGTTTAAATCGATAACAGTTGGGTTTGAGTCAATAGTAAGGTCAATAACAAGGTTAAGAGAGATTACGTGCAGAGGTCCATCCCTGTTTTTCCTTGACTATCCAGTTTTTTCCTGTAATGCTCTCTTGAATTAACGATAGAAGCCTACAGAAGCCTGCTGATGTTAATCTTCACTCCATAGTCCGTGCTTTAGGTCCTCTACTCACCCCAGCTCGTCTTCAATTTGCTGGAGATCACGCTGCTTGGACTGAGCTGCTTGGGTTTGAAGCAGGATCCGTCGCCCTTGGACGCCCTGATGCCGGATTCTGGTGTAGCTACCAGTTTCACGGTTTCCTGTAGGTTTCTATCGTGAATTCATAAGAGCATTACAGGAAAAAACTGGATAGTCAAGGAAAAACAGGGATGGACCTCTGCACGTAATCTCTGTTAACCTTGTTATTGACCTTACTATTGACTCTAACCCAACTGTTATCGATTTAAACTTGACTCTTCGACAACAATTCAACTGCGCCGGTTTTTTTGGTCTCCAGTGTAGAAGAAAAAATTGTTTTTCGTCCCTTCTTCAAAATTTGTGGTTTTACGTTTCATGATGCGTAGAAATTTATATATATAAAAAAAACAAAGCGAATAAAAAAGGTTGAACCGAAAAAATCAAACAGTAAAACTTTGGCCAATTTTCATACTAGGAACCCCTAATTCCGCTACTTCTTATGCCAAAGGAAAGAAGGTAATTTCGTTTACCTATACGTTTATTCGTAGGTATCGAACGTAGGTAATTTAGTAAAAACCGTAGTAAACATTTATACAGAAAATAATAAACCTTGTAAATAACAGTTTTCTTAAGATTTATTTTTTGCAGATAGAAACTCATTCCGTGGAATCTGCTGGTATACGAAGATTTTCATTTTGGGAATGCACATACGCTATTACTGCAGTAAACTCGATCATGTCCCTTGAATATTCCGTGGAATATCCGACGAATAGAACCGATGTGAAGGTGTAACATAGATTTCACGACCTGGATCCTAAGTACGCAATTTTACAGTCTCAAGTATTAAATCTTGTACGTTGTATAATTTTTAAGGGTTTTTTCTGCAAAACCGTAGTTTCGAACCGCGTTTTGATATTCGTCAGTCCTCTGCGCCGGGTCCTATCTTAGTGGCAGATAGTACTGTTTAAATTTAATTGAAATCCAATTTACGTCAGGTATCTTGATTCAACCGTCCAAAATAATTTATAATTCAACTCAACATTGTAATTTATAATTCAACATGGTTGTAGAATGAAGGAACTGAATAGACTAATTTCATACAATACTGGCCTTCGATCTTCCTAGGTTGCTATGTTCTTCCTCGTTCGAACAAATCCGTCTCATACCAGGCTTTTAGAAATCATTTTCGTTACGTAAAAAACGCCATGTTACAAATTGTAAGGGAATTCTTCACTATCAAGTCGCTCCCTCCAACATGCTATCCTAATAATACCTAATAACACTTGAATGTGCGTAGGTCGGTAAGGAAGTTTTCAACATCCTACAAGCGGAAGCAGCTCCTTATTTCGATACGTCGGTGGGAAGCACCGCCTTCAACTGCTCAATTCATCTCATTGGCCTATTAGAAACAAAGGCTTTCTTTTCGTTCGATCGATTTTCGTATACTCCGAAATCGTTCCCAGGAATTGAAGGATTCCCCTAAGACGTCCATTGTGTTCGTATTCAACGGGTGGGTTTTGGCTATCTTTTTAATTGAGAGGAAAAATCTATCTTCATTGAGAATGTAAACACCTTTTGAACATCATCGCGTGTGGATCAATTATTGCTCACTAAATCACGCTATTCCGAATTACACCAACATGATTTCCGAATTGCACTTCAATCTCACCGGCATCAGAAGTTGTTATGAATTTTATTCTTCTTTTGAAAGAGAACCCCAACAACACAGTACTCTCGACTGGAACCCAACAAGGTATCCGATCGGTATTTAGTTAGGTTTGACGGCTCATAGAAAAATGGTTCAAAGCAGGTACAGAAAATCTATTGCTATGTCCCAAACGACAAGATGGTCCAGATGAAGAATAGCAGTACCATCAGCAAAAATTGCTGTTAGTACTGCTACCAGTGGTTGCTGTAGATCTCTTTTGTTTAGTAAATATAGCATGGGACCAAGGACACTGCATTAATATCAGTTGGTGTCATAATATTTTACTCTGAATATTATATCTGCCAGTTGAGATCAGAATTTGGAAGAATTGAAGTTTCGTAAGTAATCCTTGATACCTTCTACATCCAATGTTGGCGAGGCATCTAGAAGGACAGCAGAACAGAATATTATTCTCTTTTCTTCTAATGGGAATAAAACCAGATTCATGATCTTGAGAACCTGATCTATTGTGAAGCGATGTTCTCTAAATCTATAATAGGTTTCTTTAATCTATGATAGGTTCCTGCCTTTTGAAGAGTCAAGTTTCAAATAGCTAGGTAATCAGTCGATATGATTTCTTGACAGAAAATCCATGGCTATTATGCACAACTCCTGTATCTCTGCAACCAAGCACTCGTGATTCCTTGTTCTGTTTTCCCCCATGTCCATCTTCACCTGCACCTTAGCCATCACTTCTAGGGTGTCGCCGCTAAACATAACCATTCGTCCCTTCATCCCCCCCCCCCCTCCCAAACTGACGACTTTACCCTGATACACGATTGAAGAGTTCACAGTGGTCACTGTCGCGCGGAGCATTTGGCAATTCCTCCCATCAATACTCCCTTCCATGACAACGGACGTGCGAAATGTCGGGAAAACGAGTGGATCCCTAGGTCCTTAGTGAACCCTGAAGTCTGCTGCCGCTGGTATCAACAATGCCCCCAGTCTCTGGACCTGGAAGCTAGTGGCACTCAGTTTTCCTGTGGCTTCATCCTTCTATAATTCGGTTGGAAATGGCCCTAACAGGCCACACTTCCACCATCGCAGTAGTAATTTCCTCAAGCGGGGCCTTCGGCCAAGAGCTCCTTCACGATCCGCCTGAGGCGATCCTCTTCGCCCATCGTGACTTCCTTGAGACTCTGTGCGGTCAGCTGTTCCATTATTGCCTCGGCACATACCTTACTCTGAACGAAGCATTGACAAGGAGTAAATTTAATAGTCTTTAAAAAATATATATAAATAAAAATAACACGACAAATTCATGAGGGAATATGTCTGGATTCCGATCAAACTACAAACCGGAATTCTAGCATAATGTGGAAACAAGCATTGCTGGAATTGCTGGGTTCCTGAAAACTCCACTGTTGGATGTCTTAGATTAGTGACTTCGTTCTTTCTACAAGACCATATTATGGTCTTTTAACTTTTAGAAACTTTTTGAACAAATTATTAATTATTAATTTGTTCAAAAAGTTTCCAATTTTCATTAATTACGGACATTTTACTCAGTGATTGCCAACCAGTCCCAAGTAATCATTGACGGGTTCACTTGGAGCATTCAAGTTGCCACTCGACGTCGTTTCGTTTTCTATAGAACTCATCCGACGCGGGGGACCCAGCAAGAACCCGAATCGGTAAAAAGGGTTCTGTGAAATCGTGATTATACATACTGTACGACGAGTCGAGCTTCGACAGTATGCGATCGGTTGAATCGGTTCCGCATAATTTGTGAAGACTTTCATCTTCTTTCAAAACAAACAGCAAATGGATCGAGTCATGCTTTCTCTCATTGGCTGGCGGCTCTTACTATTTGACTAGTTGCAAAAAAACTTGCAGTTCAGCTTTTCCCGACTCTCGAGCTTTTATTGAGCGTATGATTGAGCGGCGAATGACCGCAAACAAGGTAATAATAAATGTAGAAAACGCCGTATCATTTCTTCGCTGAGTGCAGTTTTACGAGCGGGCTCACGGAATATTTCGAAAGATGATTCGTGGACAACTCGATTAGGGATGGGCGTTTTGACCATGAAACAACTTCACTGAACTCAATTTGTGAAAAATATGCATCAACTGGGGAGGTTTTTTTCTTAACAGTGCAGGGAACTGAAACTGACGGACTGAACTATGAGCTTCCCAGGGTCGCCACATTATAGAGGCAGGAAAAGATCCAGTCCTTATTCCGAAAGTGTCTAATAAGTGGGAAACGACAAGCTGGAATGAATGAAGAAACGTATTGTTAAGTAATGCATGCATTACAGGGGGCGCAAAGTCGGAGGAGTAATAGTCGTATAATGTAGTAACCAGGTACTACTTAGGTTTAAATTTACTCGAATAAAATCTGACTTCTGTTCTGGTTGCCTGATGACTTGAACGAACAAAAACAAAATTTGTTGATTGTAAGGTGTAAAATATAATTTTCACGACCCTTCATGATCGAACCATGCGTGTTCTCTGCAGTGAAACCTCTCTGCGTGTTATCTGCAGTGGGGGTCAATCGATGCAGAATTGAATTTTCTTTAATTTGTTTCTTGGTAAGGTTTTGGCTAGTCTGCGTTGTTTAGAGGTTAAAAGCGAAAAACTGAAGAAAATCCGAAAATGTCGATGTTTTCGGGGCACCAAAAGTTAAGCTCAGCCCCTGGAGGGGTACAAATTTAGATTACTCGTTTTTAAGACTATCTTGAGTTTTTAGAACGATTTCCAGCATTCCCCAGGCCATTTCGAGGTCCTTTCCTTATTTTACTGGACTGTGTGCCTTGTGGCGGAGATACGTAGTAAGTACTTACTACGTGTGTTGGTTGATACCACGGACAAGCTATCATAAACTTCTTTGTTTACCGGGTTTAATCAATGATTGACAGAACAAGTTCTATCTCTTCGGGAAGTTTTACTCCCCAAATAGAAACCATTCGATGCCCAATTTTCCTCCTGGTCCAATTTCATGATCGAATATTATAAATCGAAATTGTCCATCATAAAGAAATCACCGTTTGGAGACGTTCCAACGGCTTTAATCGCCATTCGCGCATCTTAAAAAAGTGGGGTTACTACGAGTAACTCTAAAAGATACACATCCATCTCTACCTTGTGCTTGCGCTAAATCCTGGTTTAGTTTACGAAGTCATAAATCAGACGCCTTGATCGGCGATGCGACAGGAAACATTTCCCCCGAACTTCCCCGTTCCTGGGATCGCTCTTTTTTTCTTTCGTTCCTGACTATGTTAAATATGGGAAAAGCCTCAGCCCGATTCTTCTATCGCTGCAGGAAGTATTCATTAGAGACCCACGGGGAAAGTAATTTACTTCCTGCCTTCCTTTAGTCGAACGCAACCGATTTTTTTTATAACAAAACTATCTTCGATCTCATAGCACCTTATTGTTTAGCTCTCACCTAGTTCACTGCCCGAAAATCGGTTACTTAACCGTTCGGCGTTTGCATTACCATTTCTCGCTCGTCCGTTGAATCCCGACGCGTTTTCTTCGGATTAATTGAATGCGGGGGAACGGCGATTGTATAATGGATTTGGGAGGCAAACTGACATTCCTTGGCATATTGTGTCGGCAGGGAATTTTTAAAAGAAAAAAAAAAAAACAATTCTCAGGTAGTTTTGGTGGCGCGATCACGTCTTGTGAAGACTCCATTCAGGCGTGTCTCATTCGTGCTGGATGAATCAGGCAGACCATTTTCAGTTTTTCATGATTTCTTGTTTGAAATGTCCAGGAAGTGGACGATATCCTTGGGTAGGGAAGTTCTGCAACCTCACTGACTTGAACATCAAACTAAAATATTTAAATAAAAAAACCAAAGCTTACCAATGTAGGGTAAACACGTCAGCATGTAACGGAAGTGTGTGACTTTTGATGGGTGGTGATTTATTCTGTTATTAATTACGCACCTCAATCACAGCAGACTTTAATAACGACTACATATTCTGGCACCTTTGGTCTGCCTTCGTACGTCCACTCGGACAGTGCGGCTAGTTCCATGTCTGATGAGTTGAGATGCTATTTACACTAGCACGGCTTGGCACAAGCTTAGCTAGTAGTCGCCCAACTCCTTAGAATCCCGCAGGTGAGCGGTACAACGATGTACTGTGGAAGGCCGTGCGCTCAAACCATCTGAAGCTCGGTCTTGAACACCTTACAGTCCGCTCCCTTTGGTCCTGTATCTATCAAAGTTGCTGTCCCCGTCCGGACGCTTCCTCTCCACATCGACATCACAATTATTACATGGTCGCTCGTGGTCTGATACTGCAGCATCCATACTCAATGTCAGCACTCATCGCCACCGTCGCCATGTCAACTGAAGGTGTGAAGCTATGTCTGGGGTTTGCTTTGAAGTCCACCATCAGGACGACTCTGCTGCATCTCGCATGCCTGAGGACAGTCTCCAGATGGTCCAGGAATGGATCGCAGTCGCAGTAAGAGGACAAATAGACACTTACCACCACGAACGGTCCATGCCATCCAATGTGAGCCTCCGCAACGTGGGTTGTGCAGAACCGTATGAGCGGCATCTTTCCCTTTACTTTGTAAGTACTTCTACAAATTCAACTCATGACAGAATGTTTGTGCAGTCCCGCAGATCATATCAAGGCAGTTCACTACCAAGCTGGCCACTCACTTCAGCCAAAGTCCGGTACGCCACAGCAACTATGATCCTCTGGTCGACAAAGGGAATGTGGCAGAGTTAAACCCTGAATGTGCCCTGTAAAGCTAATGGGAAACAACTATCCTGCAAGAAGTGGAGCCAACCTAATTGAGACCAGCCAAAGAAATCCTACAACATTGAACTGAGCCATCACCACCTCAAATTTCATCTTCCGAAACGGCAATTCATATCGGAGAACCCCAAGATTGCAGTACTCTCTACGAAAATTTGCCTAAATCACCATCTTTCAAACATTTTGTTCCAAAATAGGGAGGGGATGAATGTGGCGATATATTCTGTTATTGATCACAGCAGACTTTAATTACTATCACATCTTCTGACTGACGTTTTCTTCCACTTATATAAATCCTTACTTTGCTGTGTTTTGTAGTATAAAGCCTACTTCTAGGTAAACTGCTTATCATTACAGCATGTTTAATTGGAGTGTCATGGATTTTATGCAGTTGTTGACAATTTTTATGATGCGCGCCAGCCATGAAAAATACTACTAGATCATCAAGGTAAATCAGCCGATAGAATTCAATCAGATTTACTATAAATTCTTGTATAAGTAACTAGATGTAAACCGAAAACAGGATCCATTCATAAATCTTTGTCGACACAAAAATTTGACTCGTGACGCAATCTAACTTGAAGAAAAAGAAAAAGTTGAGAAATGTAGCCGGAGAATGAATGCGGATAGATTTGCTCAGAAACGTATCCCAGGGCTCTAGATCGTGCACAAAAATCAAATGTTGAGAACTTTACGTGGAAGTCAATTGAACATTTCCTTTTCCCACCAGGATGTTACTGCAAACGCACGTGTTTGTTAACAATGATAATTAAAAATGTGAAGTTCACAGACAGACTTCAACGGAAGATCTAGGCGGCTGGTAACGACCTGCGCATTTATCACACGCATATAACACTCCAAACGATGTCTGACGGATTTTGGACTTCTATCTTTACAGAATTAGACACCTAATTCTTGCGAGCGTAACCAATTGCTCCCCGAGAGCTTAGTGGTTATTGTGACTAAACCTTTCTCTAGAATTTCTTCCAAAAAATGTACCTATTCGTAGGACTCTACTTGTTTAAGTTGCTGCCTATCATTTGGCACTCCCTCATCTGTTCCTACTGCCTTCGCCGAATTGATGAGCTACGGCCGAGCTCGAAGTTCCTTTTCGTTCGAGTGGTTTAGGCGATTCAGAAAATGTCGAATCATCGTAACGTGACGAGCAGCCGATCGGTTTGATAACTTCTCCTTCGAGAGGGAAAGAAAAATCTAGATCTCGAAGCCCAATCAGTTTCCCCATTATCGCAGTCCCGCGCCCGTAAACTGATGTAACGAGGTCAGCGCGGAAGCAATAGCATTTCAAGCTACTTCCACTGCCTCGTAGTTCGGTTGTACGACTTATTGTTTAGGGGTTACTACTGTGGGATCCTTAAACTATAGGGAGCAGCTTCCAAATCCATAATAATAAATAGGTTGGTATATTTAACATTAAAAAACTACAAATTCTTGGTGATCTTCTGTACAGATCACTGCCCTGTTTTATTTTAAATAATAATTGAATTAATTAAAATTATTAATATACCTACTTAAATAATAATAATATTATATATAAATTATTAATATACAGTAGAACGTCAATAATCCGGACGTCAAAAATCCGTATCCAGTATGAACCTTCGACGCGACAGGCTGCCGCATGATTCACTCTCATGTTGACGAGTTTCTATGTGCTCCCCCTTTGAGCCCTCATTGTGAACAAAATGGCTGGTCCTAGAAAGCTCCGGGTGGTCTTTAAAACTTATCTGAACCGAACTCTAGTCAAATGTGAACCGAAAACTACACCATTCGATTCAAATTTTTCGAGATATGATGACGTTTTCAACATTTCAAAAATCATTTTGAACCCCTTCCCATTGACCTTGGGTTATGAAGAGTTTCAAGGATCATCCGTGGGCTGGTTCAAACCCGTTAACCAACTTTCGTAATTTTAGGAAAATGCTAACCAGGCAAAGTACGGTGGACGGACGGATTTTTTTTTAAAACTCGATTTTCCGAGTCTTTTTATCTTGAAACGTACCTAAACCAGCAAATTTTGACGGACTACACAAATTGTTTCTTGGTCGATTTCAATAATTTATTATCACCAAAATGGAATTGTCGATCAACGGGGATCTAGTAGAATTCACACCTGCCGGAATCTCAATCTACCTACGAAACTATCATGCAAAACCAGTCACTCCACTAACATTGTGTTCCTGTTGAACCCACTCATTAATTCTAATAATTGCATGCTTTCCAATCGTTTAAGCCTTTGAACTTGGTAATGGAATGAGGAGATATCAGATTGAATTCACTTTCAGAGACTTCCTTGCTCTTTCACAACTTGTTCGAGAACAAGTTCAGAGGCAAGACCCCTGGAACAACTTCAACTTACCAACCCGCGACTGTTATTTAATACTTTCACCAATTCCGGTGATTTTATTTTAATAACTAATTTTCTTAAACTCGCATTTCTAATGTACTTGAATTTCAACTACCTAGTGCATTCACCGTTAAAAAATCCCAAGTTTGTTAAAAAAAAAAAAACAAAAACAACAACAACAAAAAAACGATATTTATACATCAAAGAATACTCAAAGTTAAGTTTTGCGTCCCCAGAATTATGTTAACATTTCACTAACAATAATTACTGAAAGCGATCTCTTCTTCACTATCACCATTGCTACCGCTAGAATCTTGCCTCTCCATCTATTAGTGCTTCGTTTCGTCCTCGGAGCTCGTTTTGTACTTAATTTTGTTAATAGACGTTAATGAATCCGGGGAGAGAAAATGCTCGTTTCTATTTGCCTTCGTGATTTTACTGAAATGTTCTAAATCACTGAAACGCGATAGCACTCACCTTCAAGAACTGGGATCTTCACAAGTCCGCTTCTCTGAGTTCATGTGAGCTCTTGCCTTTTCCCTGGAAACAAACAAATATTTATATAAATATTGGACATAAATCAGTAGGTCGTACAGTCGTATTCATATAGGCAGTATTCATTAAGTAAGATAGTTAGTCATTTTCGATTTTTGCCCTCGATTTCCATTGTTGGACTGAACCCTTGGAATCATATATTAGTAGATGAGGACATTTTTAAAATCCATCGGTAGCACTCGGATCTCTTAATACCTTGATAAGACCGCACCTCCAGGTTATGTGGGATTCAGACCTCATTAAAACCTACTTTTCCTTCGTTGAAACTCAGCCTGACACAGTTTACCACATCACTTCGGGCTGAGACCTCTTAGCTCTTCTTCCATGATCGTTTTTCCTCCCGTTCAAGACGCATCTTTTCCCTCAGGACCTACTCCACTTATTTTGATGTGTGAGTTCAGCTCCGCTCATTTGCTACTTCTAGTGTTATTCTTGTAGCCAACTGCTTGCCACTACCCATTTTGTGCATCCTCTTCATTCTTAGTTCTTCCATGCCCTGAGAAGAACTGACTTAGGAATTACTTCACTTCTATGGAAAACCATAGTTCACTACATGGTTCACTTCTATGAAGTTACAAGCATGGGCTTGTAATGTTGTATTTCACGGCTTTGATGTTTATTCATTTTGTGAGTTTCGACTTATTGGCACCCTGATAATCTTGGGAGAGTCAGTCATTGGGATATAGGGCATAGGAAATTATAGTTGAATAAATCTGGAGACCTAGTTCTTGAATAAGTAACTTCTCGTAGCAGGAACCGTTTTTCTCTACCGGAATGGAAATGAGCTTGGAGTCAACAGTGGATTCTGGTTCAGGATTTAGTAACGACCCGAAGAATCACGCGATTGCGTTAAGAGGAACCCTGGGGACATATGACTCGGGGAGACCGACGAGGGCAAAAGCCTATCAAACAGGAACTTTCTCTCTACCATAACGACTCGGTTGGCTATTGGTAGGCACGAGTTGGTACCCGTACCCATCCTGGGACCGGCATTCTTGCCGGAGACGTAACGCCGCCAAAGGATCTCACCAAGATCACAACGTGATGGCACTCGCCTTGAAATTCATCGTGGAAAATATTGTGATGGTCCTCCGTCGGGGGCGACTTCTTCAAACTGCAAGGTGGCCTCTTCCAGGAAAAAGTTCTGTTTAGAGGTCTTCAAGAGGTTTTGGAGCGGGTGACGCGATGCGAGGAATTTTTATTAGGGAGTACCGCGGCGGTTTCTGTTTGCGTTTCAGAGTTCGTTTTTATGGGAGGTATGGTAAATAAGAGACTGGCCGCGTACAAATACGAAGTGTGATAGGTTTTGTTTGGAGTTTTGAGTGGTTTTTATAATGCGGTATGATAACTAAGGGTCTTCAAATACGAGTACGAGGTGGGTTTTCACTTCAAGAAGTAGACCGTTTCTTGTTCCTACCTGAAATTCTCGACCTCACCACGTTACCTGTAGTGCAATGCCGTATTATGCCAAATTAAAGGTGTATCAAATGCATGAAATGGCACCTTCAGATTTTCAAATAGAGAAATTAGAGCTACAAAGCTGGATTTTGGGCCCAAAGTCAGGGAACCGTTCAGGGCTTTTTCCACAACTCTGATCCCGTCGTTCTCCCATGCAATGGTTTATGGACTCCAACCAGTACTGGTTCAGTTGATCGAAAAAATGGTTGAAGATTGAAAAAAAATTCACCTGGTTGAAATACGGTTCCATTAGCTTGACAAAGCATTATTTGGGTGAAAAACTTGTTAATTCTCAAAAAATTATGCAATTGTATACAAATCTGCCCGCAGTTACAGCGATCAACCATTGGAACGGTACCTGTCGGCTTAAATACGTCTTCTCGAAACACTCCATTGTGATCCTCGATCAAACGATCGGCAATAAGGAAGAGACGGATCGAGGGAAATTCGAACGAATCGCGACTTCCCGTCCGCTCACTCGGACCTGCCCATTTCCCTCACGAATGAGCGGCGCCTCTCGTCCTTCAGGAACCCGGTTCGGCAGAGGAACAGAACAAGTTCGTCTCGGACAGCGATCCCGACGAAAGTGAACGCTAGGAAACGAGGGAAAGACTTCCAATCAAGTTGAAATGGAAAGTCAAATCAGGCGCCGTGAGAACCGCCGTTGTAACGATACCATTTCCAAGGAGCGAAGGGCTGAAAATAGTTGTGGGGATCGGAAAATTCAATATATAGCAGACAATGGTTTTTGGTTTAAGTGATTTCTTCGTAGTAATTCTTTGTTTCAAGCGGCTTGTTTAGGCAAAATATTGTTAGCGTCTAAGTTGTGAAGAAGTGCCATGCGCAAGTTATGAACAAATTTGGTCTTGTTTGCAGTTATCATGAAGGCGAAACAGTAGTCATTTGGCATGCAGTAGTCATAGGGCGAAACATGTCGAACAGTGAGAAATAGATTTAGATGAATATAATATATATTATATGACAACTGTTTCTTCCCCCAAAATTACGCTATAAATATTTCGGGTAGAAGGTGAATGTTACCAACTCATCCCAGAGGAAAACAAAAACAATAGTTTGAATCAGCCGAACCTCCGTCACGGCGGTCAGTCAGTTCCCGTCTGGCAGAAATGAATGAATCGTTAGTAAGAACAAGGTGGACCTCTGAAACCTCCCGCATTGGCACACAATGGACACGTGTGAAATTTAACAAACTCCGAAACTTGAGTACAAACGATTCTCCGCAGGGACTCTGATTGAGCAAATACCCTGACAAATAGCGTATATTTTCCCAGGCTGTTGAGGACTTGTCGGCTGTAGGTCAAGCGGCCACATGGCAGATTGATTTGTAGTCTAGACATATTTACATTTGTGCTTTCAAAAGTTCAGGTCTTAATGAATTTTTCATATGTTTTTGGGACCAAAATGAACAGTAAGAAACCAGAAAAGCAAAGACTGGACCAAAGACCAAAGACTTGTGCAACCAGAGTTATATAGCCAAAAAACCACTATATGTTAGTTAACCCCTTTTACAATATATACATTCTATGAACACTCCAAACTAGACTAAATTACTCGTAGCATTATGACAGTCTCGTCTCTCTCCTCAGGACTCAAGTCAACTTCCTCAAAAACCATGCCTGCCAGCATGTCACCATGTGGGCTCGAACTGCTCGTCAATACGCATGCCCATTCAACATTTTGCCAACGCCGTGGCCTGCGTAGATGATGGTTAGTTGCTCTTTCAGACCACTTCCTCCCATTATTGTGCCAATACATCCCATGAAGGGCAATAGGAGGTGGAATCCTACAAGCCTTACTACGATACTGTTCAACTGAAGTGAAGTCCACTCTCAACAATATCTCTTGCTTTGATGAACAATGGCTGGTGAAAAGTGATGAACATGGTTTTCTGACCATGATCTTTGCTGGTGTGGCTGCCTTCCATGAGTGAAGTGAAAACTGTACTGTGGTCGTTGGGAGAACGGATAAATGGAAAGAAAAGGATTTTTGAGCGTGACCATCTTATTTTATTGCACTTGATATTATAGGCCTTATATTATATACCTAACATTATTTTAGACATTATAATTTTCATATAAGACCTATTTCCGAAAGAAAATAAATTATTGAGCATTTCCCACCGACACCCAGGTTTTTGGGAGAAGCGCTCGCCCTACAGACACCCGTGTGGTCTTAAGTTAAAGCTAATTACTGATATTTCACGTTGGATGCGTATTTTTGAAGATATTTCACCAAATAAGTGATCATATCGGAAGTTTTTCACTTTTAGGACAATTAAGCCTGTTCTTAAAGAACCGTATCTCGAGAACTAATGTTTGTGCCTCCGGCCTCAAATTTTAGCAAATTTAGTCTAGTTTAAGTGTGTAAAATTAAGTGGTTTTTTGGCTACAACTCCAGTCGCACAAGTCTTGGGAAGCTGCTTTTCTGGTTTTTTTAATATTCATTTTGGTCCCAACAACATCATATGTATATTTTACGTAATATATTTGCAATAACAACATAATTTCTTATATTATAAAAAATTCATAATGACCTTACATTTTGCTATTACCCCCTTTTTATGTCTAATTTGCCTTGACTATTGCAATAGTCCAATTCAATTTCAAAGTTCTTAAGTTCTTCATAAGTTAAGGACTCGAAAAAAATTACAATTTTGATCCAATCTCAGCTACACTTTTGGGATGAAATGAACGTTCGACAAGATCAAGTTCGACTCCTAAACTGCGAAAACACTAGGAAAAATGTCCATTTCGATTCGATCTGAGCTATTAATTTTGAATGAAATGGATCTTCGGCATGACCAAGTTCGACTCGAAAATGAAAACCTCGTAACAGGAAGTTAATCAGTTGACATTGATCACATTGGTATGGCTAGCTCCATATTTCAGTAAAATAGGCGGTGTTTCGTGGAATTCGGTACTGTGGGAATTTCAAAATTAGAGCGTGTCTATGCGTACCGAACCCATGTTGAATAGCCAACAGCCATGTTAGTTCTTAACGCCCCGATGCTGCTATTTCAACTTGATTTGTAATTAATTTAGTACTGAACCAGCACTATTTACAATGATGGTATGTAGTCATACCCATTTTTGCTGACAACATCTGCTCGGCGATTCTCGCCGTAGGGATAGCAGCAGTCAACATATTTTCCTTTAGACCAACGTGGGATTTATACGCTACAGCAACACCGACTCCCCATATCTGGCTGTGGTAAATGTTTGCAGATTGCAAAACTCCTTAACTTGTCTTCTCCAGTTAAGTATGTCTCCTGCCGTATGAGAAGGCTGAGGCTTTTTAAGGAGATTTGGGCGTCTTGAGATCTTCGAGCTCCATCGGAGTAAGAAACGACCGGTATCCGCCGCATATCCGAGAAAACAGGAACCCCAAGCGCACCGGCGATTGGTCAAGTGTGGTTTACGGTCCCCAACGGCCGGCTGTTGTTCGTGGACTTATCTGGCAGGGCGGATCTGTTTCCCTTGATCTTAATTCTACCAAGTTGCGGTCCAGGTTTTACGAGCTGAGAAGTCTTCGTACTAGTACCATTCGTATGAATCCTAGGTAACCGGTGATTCCGTTATCCGGTTTCTACTAACCAACAAATTTTAAGTATTGTTTTAAGTACATGCATTGTGCTGTAATTAATGTGTTACTCATAGTCCGTCTTCCTTACGACTAGATCCATCCACCAGATAACCAGAGGCAATGAAAGTTTTACAAATCACGATCATCCGCTTATGTCGGCGATCCACTATTAATGGGTTCATCGGTGGCTTGATCGATGCTCCGTGCCTGCAATATTAGATCAAGCTTTCACGCGCAGAAGCCAAAACTCGTATCGCTCTCTTCGCTTGACCAAGTCCTTCGGGGAATATGATTGCCGGGTGGGCGTGCGCTCGAGGAAATCCGAGGTAATTTGCGGTCTGGGCGGTTTTTAAAAGAGCTCGGTGACACAATCGACCTCAACGGTCGAAAGTGACTTTACCGATCGCTGGGTGGTATGCGGTTGAAAATAAACTGAACGAACATGAGCTTTTTTCGGAATTAGTGGCCACAAACCAAAAACCTAGAAAATTAACTCCACTCCAGTGAGACATTTACCCTTCCTGGGACCTTTACTACCGTCTTTACCAATTATATTTCTTGTTCCGATTCCAGATACTGGACACTACTATACCCCCCACTCTTGATAAATCATTTATTGTGCAAATAGCGGATGTGAGTTAGAACTGTTTCAAATGAAATTCAGTCTGATGTTCCTCTACAACAGTTACCTACTCATTGTACCAGAACACTTTAAAATTCGCGAATAGAGGAAAAAAATTTCGAACTTTGATTGCTATTCTATGTCCAAAATAGTTGTTTTTGAGTGCCATTATATGAAGATGATTATTTTTTACTCTCCATTGACCCCGGAACAAAGGCAGTTACACAACTGGACCAGTATTTCTGGCAGCATTCACCATTGGCATAACTGGCACACAAACTCTGATTTCTGGCTTGGAATCATTACCATCAACTACCGACCTAGTTATGTAACCGTAACTACCTATTTATGAGCACGGTGATCGAACTTGTGATTATTTCGACTAGTTTGGACAACTTCTTCTTCTTGTGCCTTATCCGGGGTTCAGCCCGTTTCTCGGCCGCTCGAAACAATTCCTTAGCACTAGCCATACCGGTCAATTTCCTAATGTTGCTGAGGCGAGAAAGCTGTCGCCTTCCAATGCCTCGCCGACCTTCTATTTATCCCTTCATTATCAGTTGTAGAAGGAGGCGTTATTTCCGTCCTCGGAGGATGTGCCCGAAGTAAGAAATGCTTCGGTGCTTACGGAACTGAGCAGCAGCTCCCTCTTGGACCAGTAAAATAAGGAAAGGGCATCGGAGTGACAGGGGGAAAGCTGGAAATCGTTCTAAAACCTCAAGATAGTCTTGAAAACGAGTTATCTGAGTTTTTACCCTTCCAGAAGTTGAGCTTAACTTTTGGTGCCCCGAACGTCGAAATTTTCGGACTCATAACTCCCAAACAGCATATCCTACCGAAACCCTTACCAGGTTTTCTGAATTTGGCACATAAGTATGATTTAAAATCGTCAAAATTTGAAATGTTGGTGTTCTTTGAACTTGCTGTTAAATGCACTACAACTTTGATCACAAGAGTGTTTTGACAGGACCAGTACATGATGCTACAGACTACAGAACGTCATCAAATGGTGCATTTTAGCCAATATGGGAAACATTGACGTTTTTCATCCGATGGTTACTACCCTATAAATCGGTTCAATTTTAAAGTTAAGGACGTCAATCGACGCACAATTTGATGCTCTTCAATTTGTAACTTGGTTTAAGTTTCGCTAGGTTGCGCTGTTTAGGGGTTATAAGCGAAAAACATAAGAAAGTCTAAGAATTTCGACGTTTTCGGGGCACCAAATGTTAAGGTCAACCCCCTGGAGGAGTACAAAATCGGACTACTCTTTCCAAGATTATCTCAAGGTTTTAGAACGATTTCAAACTTTCCCCAGGTTACTTCGATGTAAACCAACCCCCCCAGGTTTAATTTTACTGGACTATTGTTGGATTCATTTCTCTCTCCCTGCTTTTAGATTCGGATTCTACGGGATTCTAGGTCCTTTCCTTATTTTGCTGGACTATACAGTGTGATTTCGCTCATATTTTGGATAAAATATAATTATAATAACGTAATAATAATAAAATATAATATTTCCAGAGTTACCCCTGGTCATTTCGAGGTACCTCCCCTTGCAGGCTTAATTTTACTGCATTATCTTGCTTCCCGCTTCGACTCCATGCAGGAGCACAGGCCAAACGTAGCACTCGAGTAATCTTCGATTTGGACCACTACAACAACATTAATAGCTAAGACGTAATATTTATAAATGAACATATTGATATAAGGATGAAGTCGCTAGTTCGATCTAGGTCCTGAACAACTGGAATATCAACAGGTGGTCCAGACCCCTGTGAACTCCATCTAAATTGGTTGGATATTGTTGGTTGAGCACGAGTGTACGATTTGCGGCCACACAGGTGATTTAAAAGGGAAAGGTCTCTTGTGGAATTCTCGATTTCGGGAGGAAAATACGAGTAGGTTACCATAGTAAATGATCGCACTCCCAAGTCGATCACGCGATCACAAGACTTTCGCTCTGCCGGAAGCAAAATATCGTATTGACTAGTTTAGATGTATCGTGTTTAGATGTATCCACGAATGATTATTTGCAAGGGAGATTACGGTTTGTAGAGAGAGGGTCGTTCGGGTTCAACAGATAGTTCAATTATGTCCGTAGCGTGTTTATCTTTTTCATTGAATAACACTCGAAGTCTCACGCGCTAACTATTTAATTAACAATAATATGAGGTTAAGTGGCCAGTACGAAAACGACTGCCTAAGAAAGTTCAGGCACTCGAGCGTAAACTGACGTCCACATCGTTTCAAGTGAACTCCCACTAATTACAAGGGGACTCCAAGCGAAGGTAATCGACCGTGAAAATATCGCTGGATAGCGGAGTTAGCGACCTTGCTCGAGTTTAACCGACGGAAGAGAGATACAGAAAAAAAAACAACAAGAAAATCCGTGTGACAGAATGCAGTCGCTCAGGCGAGAATCCCATCGCGCGAGTCACTTCCCAACTATTAACAGCTTTCGATTGAATACCACAGTTTGCCTTCCACAACAGTGGGAAACAGCTCAGCTATTTGTTTCTAGCTATTGGTTTATATATATAGCTGATGGATTTTTGTCTTTTTAAAAATCATTTTTCTTGGTATAAAGAATATAAATGTTAAAATTTAACATTTATTTATTTAATACTATTTATTTAATATTTATTTATTTATATTCATTTAATACTACGTTTCCTGTTAACCCTCGAACGCTCAGAGTCTCTCACAGACTACACTACTTACTTTAAAGGGCCACCAAAATTTCTCAAATCTATTTGGGGATTTTTACTTACTCTGTAGTATCTATGAATTATCCTGAATGAGCCATTTTCCATCAAATCAGGGTCTGATTAACCAGAAATAAAGAATGGGAAGAAACATTTTTCTCGGGGGACCCTATGGGCGTTCGAGGGTTAAGTAAACTTGGGCTGGGGACCCAGAGCGTCAACAACTACAGCAACAACTTACAAATTCATAATTGGTTTCAGTCGGTTACAAATTCAAAGCGAACATTGTACCTAAATTGTTGATATTCCAGTTGTTCAGGACCTAGATCGAACTAGTGACTTCATCCTTATATCAATATGTTCATTTATAAATATTACGTCTTAGCTATTAATGTTGTAGTGGTCCAAATCGAAGATTACTCGAGTGCTACGTTTGGCCTGTGCTCCTGCATGGAGACGAAGCGGGGAGCAAGATAATCCAGTAAAATTAAGCCTGCAAGGGGAGGTACCTCGAAATGACCAGGGGTAACTCTGGAAATATTATATTTTATTATTGTACCTAAATACATTGTACCTAAATCCTAAAATTCGGAAAAGAAAGATAGAGAAATTTCTGACGGCGCAGGTATGGTGTATCTATAAGATATAGGTTGTACTCGAAGAGAGAAAATAAGTTCTGTACCCTGAAGTCCTCAAAACGTTTTAGGGTGGGATGTCTTCATCTTTATCTATATCTCCGTCTATAATAGATAATTGCTCTCGGTCAAAAATTTTTAACTCGAATTTCCGAAAACTTTCACCAAAGTCCATACCAAAATCCGTTCCAGACCTAAAGACAAAAATTAAACACCCAATAATTAGGTACCACAAGAGAAAAGATGAAAACAAGATAATCACATTATGTAATATTTTGTAACCGGAAGTTAGAATGAACTTAACGATGCAGCCTGTTTGTCATGACCTGCTACAGTTGAACGAAACGGCAGCGACAAGTATGGGATTCATTAATTTCTAATTAATTCGGCACCCGAAATACATAAAAGAGCACAGAAAAACGGAAACGCTTGTGTTTTTGAAGAAGAATTTTGATGTCGATGATGCTTTTTTGAGCAATTATAAGAGGTTTGAGAGTGGTTTTATTTACTCCTCCCCATGGGGCCACACCATAGGAAAGTCCAAACGAATTTCAGTTAATCTTCTTATTCTGCGACAAAGAACCGGGACGTGATTCCTCCAAAAATTGTGAACAAATAATTAATACATTCTGTTACAAGACTTAGTGTATTGCAACATTTAGCTGAGTTTCTGTGCCAGACACTAATAACTGCTCGTTAACATCTCAAGGTCCGTGGTTTTCGGTAAAATTGATGTTCTGACTCCTATGGTTTTTGGGCCTGCTGGGTTTGGTTTGTAGCATTCGCTACCACGATTTCTGGAGCGCTATTCGAGAATAATCCCCTCAGTTGATCTCGTACTGGATTGCATAGCGGTGGTTCTTCAAGGTATCAGTCGCGACGCGCTAAAACTTCCCTTAGTAATTCAGGCATTAACACGAAGCGCGTCAATTTGGTAAATCCGCTATGTAGAGCGAGTCACTAGGTAAAGGAACACTGACATGCGTTCTATACCTTGGTCTCCCTGACGTGTTTGACCCCAAAAAAGACATACCATCGATAGGTTCTTTTCACTAATAAAACCCTAAGGCTTTCTGGATTTTTACAAGGAGTTATGGAAGTAGAAGGAATGATAACAACACTGTGTGGTTGGAACTCAAAACGTGGAGAGAGAAGGTTACGAACTGCTTGAGATCCGAGAATATTGTGAGATTTTTCCTGAGGAATCGGGGTTTTCATTGTCCTCTCCTCTTCTTCCCTTTCTCCCGGTCGGGGTAGGGAGAGCGGTCTGAAGGGCTATCCCTACTCACCCGAATCCTCTTCCTCTCGCGTCTCATGTTTATTTAGCTTATTATTATTTGCGTTGATTTTACAACTAGAATGCAGGGGCATAACTAAGTAAGTAAGGGAGAGAGGAGAAATAAATCGGTGGACAACTGAGGTCTGGATACCGCAGCCAATATTTTGTAGAAAATCGTTGGTTGATTGGTACTGAGTACAAAGTTGCAATGTCACCGTGTAGTACACAAGCTCCAGACGATGATGTCATTCTACTACTGAAGAACTAGAATCAATAAGTTGAATGAAAAGAGTAGGACGAACAATGGGGCTGGAGGTTGTAGTGAAAAACTTGACATCCAGCACGTGGATACTGGATATTATCCAGTGATGTGTAACATGTGGATCGTCGTTCACGCACGTAGCGTCTTTTCAATGAAGGACCAAACCAAACCAAACCAAACCGTAGCACGCGAGACCGTATAATGAATGACCGAGCGAGGGTGTCCAATCACCTATCATTATTAAGAGACGTCGGCAAAAGTGGCATGGAGAAGTAACGCAGGGGTTTCGGGGTAGAGATCGAACGTTATTCAAGAGGCAGTTTGCTACATAGGATACTGTACTGGAGCGCACTTTACGGTGAGAATGCTTACAACACGCAAGGGGAGGTACCTACGCCTCCAAACAATGGTTTTTTTCTCTTTCGCCTCATCAGAAGATGAGCCTTCTTCACGAGCTGCCCCACCTCTTTGGCTCGCTTCAACACTTGGATAACAGACATTATACAACGGGATCGCGAGACTTCTCAAGCCGTTCTTTCGGTTTCGGTTGGTAATCATACCCTCCCTAAAATTGATTAAAGGTCAACGACAATCCCCTTGCGGTATGGCCCAATTAGAACATGCTACAGGATAACTACAAAATACCTCTGAGATACCTATCGGTGAAAAATATCAGAAAATGTATCGTAAAAAAAAACTATTTTGTTCGTGATTTTGATGAAATAGTAGTGAACATCTACTGTTTCATCGAAATTACGAATTATTTTCGTTATTTTTCGACTAGAAAGTAAACTAGGACTTGCTTTGGACCAAATACCACGTACTTGGATACTTACACATGAATGACAGGTGTGTTTTGAAATCCTCGATTAACTTTTCGCTTTGAATGAATTGGAACTGATATATTCGACCAATTTCCAGTTAAATAAGGAAAGGGCCACGAAGAGATCTGGGGAAAGCTGGAAATTGTTCTAAACCCATAAGATAGTCTTGAAAATGAGTAATCTGAGTTTGTACCCCTCTAGGGATTGAACTGAACTTTTGATGCCCCAAAAACGACAAAATTTGAGAACTTTCTTCAGTTTTTCGCTCATAACGCTGCCGTGCAAAAACCTACTATGCTGATAAATGCAATTATTCGTCACAATTTACTGAAAATATACTAGTACATACCTACAAGAAATAATGGTGAGGAACCAGAAGTAGGATATTCCAAAATTACTATGTTTGTGTTCTTTGAACTTGCCGTGAAATTCTCTGCAAAAACGGATCCCAGTACATATTCCTCGCAATACCTACATTGGGAAAAATGCAGTGCTCGGGATAAATGTGGTGCTCGTTGCAAACACTAGGGACCGTATTCAGAAACTCATAGCCGTATTTAAATACAAGTCCATTTCAGGTTCTCAACTTTACACAGTTAAGCTTGAAACATAGTTGAGTTTACGGTAAGTGACACTTGGTGGTAAGTGTGGCAGCACTACCCTTGAACCGATCATAGTGCAGCTTGTTGCCTGAAAATTGCATCTCCCTTTAGTCCATTGTATTTTCCGCTTTTTGAAAATAATAAACCTTTGGAATCGACCAAGAAAATCTTTGTCACAAGGATTTTGGGTCACAAATTTCTCCTTGGGGTAACGCTTCTCATAGGTCAAAAACGCGCTTATTATACGTATTGTGAATTAGCCACCACTAAATATCACTATCGCTTCAAAAAGGAATCAAATTACACGCCAACTTTTGAAGAACCGAACTGGAAGATGTTATCGGCATTACTCGTACAAGCCTATTGGATGACTGGAGGATTTGTGGACCGGTTGCACCAAGTGGAAGAACCGTACGAAGCAGTAGTTGTTAAACTTTGTCGTTTGTGAAACGTATTTTCTCTCAAAGTGACGCTTTGCAAACTTGTCTAACTAGGATATGGGTAACCTAAGAATATCCTTAGAAATTAAGTGTTACTGAATACGCAACTGGTCGAGGTTTAAAGCTATCGGATGTAGCATCGATCTTCACATGCGAGGCAGTTGCCATTAGAGAAGCTCTACAATACGCTAGGCTCCCATCCGTTCAATCAATCTGTGTGATTCTCAAATTTTGTGACGGTTGTGACGCTTTTGGCTCTGCAGCACTTATTGTTGGAGTGTAGGGATGACGAATCGGTCCCCTTAAAACTCTGCAAATTCTTAACCCAACGGTTTATTACCCTTCTGTCTAGATCACTAAATGATAGATTAATTAACAATACCACGTTTCTTCATCTTTAAAGTGCTCCAGTTTGAGAACGGAATAAGATATAGCAATTCTGACTTCACCATGGTGTTCAGCGTAAAAACACCTTTAAAATGAGGTTTCACTTGTCAGACTATTTCACTTTGGGAATTTATGGGTAATTTTCCCCCCTGAAACTCCTGATTCTGGCCATCTATGAACTTGGACTTTTGACTGCCAAGACAGATTTTTCGTGCAAATTTGAACTTCCTTCTCAATTTTATCGATAGTTATCGTCTGGAATAATATAATAGTATATAGATATTTATTGTTATCGAATTATCGTCATACATAAATATATAGATATTTATATACTTATGATTTTTGGTGTCTTTCGGCAGATAATTCAGGATGGTCGGGAACGGATTTTAGTATGGAATTTTTTCGGAGTTTAAAGAATGTTGGACCGAGTACAATAGCTTCCTTTCCTTTGAAAATTACCCAAAAAAGGTTCTGAATATTTTGTGATAATGTTTGTGAGGTCCTACTTTCTGTGATGTAGTATGGTACCTCACTATTTAAACTTTTCGTTCCGATGAGGAAGGTACTTGCTGAATTTTTGGTTCAGTAGGTTTGGAGAAAGGTTTTTGAGATAGCGTGAAGGATAATCTGTGTTACCGGGGGTATTGGGCCCCGCACTCCAGACCAGAGTTAAGGGGTATGCGTATCAAGTGTTACCAGATGTGTACATCCGCACTCCTTGTTACACATAGTAGAAGTTAAAGAGAAGGTGGTAAAAGGAATGACCTGTGTTACCGAAGGTTGTTACCTCCCCACTCCAGATCGTAGGAAAAAAAGGTGTATATGACAAACGTTACCAAATACGGATATCTGCACACACCGTTCACTTAATTCGAATGGGAGGAAAAACTGACCAAATTTTTAAAGAAAGCTGATTTTTTAATAACTGGGCTAACTTTTGAGGAAAGGTTTTTGCGTTTGAATAATAATACTTGAGTATGAGTAGGGTCGTACCAAAAGCTTCTACTAGACTGTCATATTTGCTTATGGCTGGTCAGTGTTACGAGTATATAGGGACTCCCTCTTCCTTCCACACTCCTTTACAAAGGGAATAACCGTGTGAAGGGATAGTTGACCTGTCTTGGGAAAAACCTGGACGGGGAGTTCCCGACCGTTGGTGAGCTGCTCTAGGTAGATATTTATTGTGATAATTCTATATCGAATATAGTGGTTCCCCACAATGTATTTCACTGAATGATAGAGAAAGGAAATGCAAATTGCACTTTGCAGAAATAACAGGAAGTCCGTCTTGGCGCTCGACTGGAGACACATACGTGGGCGAGGGAGGAAGAAAGTTGTATCGAAGTGGAAGAACGAGGCGAAACTTCTCACTGCCAAGGACGCCTGAGAGTGAGAGTGAACTTCCTCAGGTCGGTCGCGACCTCCGGGCGGCCGCTCCGTCGACCCGAGGATCCTGCGATGGACCGTACGGCACGGGTTAGCGCAGCGTAATGGAGTGTGAAATAATTAGACGGAGCAATCCGACGAGGGATACGGCCTGAAAAAGGGAAAGGTGGAGAAAGAAATCCTATCACGGGTGGAAAACCTAATTGGGTTTAGTTACGAGGGCTTTCTGCGGTTCGACGTGGATGCAACGAGTCGGCTGCAGTCAAAGGTGAAGTGTGATAAACGCTTTCTCATTGATGTAGCCGTCTAAATCGGACAATACACGTGAAAAATCCGCAGCCATGCAGCATGGCTATAAGAGCGAATTATCGAAGAAATAACCCGTTTTATGTAAAATGTCACTTATTATTTTAATTCAATCGAGAGTTATCATCTGGAATGACGCGGCATTTACCTAGTTAGCGTTGTTCTAAATTTGGTTTACGGGTTCGGACCAACCACAAAATGATCCTCGAAACTTTTCATAACCCTAGGTCAGTGGGAAGGGTTTCAAAACGAATTCTGAAAAATCCATATCTCGAAAAATTCAGTTGAACGGTGTTTTGTAGACATTTGAATGGAGTTAACAATTTTTTAAGATCATCCGGAGACTTGTAAACATGAGGGTGAATCGTGCGGCAGCCTGTCGGGTCAGTGTTCATTAGGGTGGCAATAGGCCATAGGGGAAAATTGTTTTATTCATTTTCTCTACAATTTCTCCTTTACGAAATCCCACAGTTGTACGCAGATTTGATATAAAATGTATGTAAACAATTCATCTCCAAATTACCCAAGTGAACCTATTTCGGCTCACCGTAAAATTGGCATCTATGGTGCAGGGATTTACATTATTTAATTCCATTGAAATTTTCTTATCTAGTCTGCTACAACTCAAATCCTTGCTAAATAAAAAAAAACTCTACAAAATTAGTTTTCCTCACAATTCAAGCTCCGTTTGAACTCCTGATTGTATGAAATAGATGGAAACAAAACCACCTGCAGTGCTCCATAATGGTTTTTTTTTTTTTTTTTTTCAAAGCGAACCGTGAACATCACCTCTCTTACTCTTTTAATTTATCCAAGTTACGCATAATGATCAATGATTAGTCATTCTGATTCATGGAGAAACATTATAGATACTTCAGATTCAGGATTTCACTACACTCGGTGGTCTACAACACTTCGCCACAACCACCTGTTCTTCATGAACCAGATTCTGCATGTAGGTATAGCTTGAATACATGAAGCTACCCAGTCTGTACTTAGACTAATCAGTTTGCACCGATTTGTAGGCAACTTGAGACTGTTACATTAGGATACCTACCCGAGTGTGATAGCGTCGTACCGAGTCGATTGTACCGAGGGGAATGCGAGAGAGAGTGGCATCAACACGAGATGCGCTACAATCCTAATGACGAGATTAGAAGATGACCGCGGTGAAAAGGCCATTTTCCATCATTTTTACATACACTCGCTAATCTCTTCGCTCTCTCAATCCGCGTAAAAGAAAGCGTCTGTCAGGAACCCGCGGAAAACGGTGAACTGTGAAAGAAAGGAAAAAACTGAATGTTTTTATTAGCGTCAGGTGGTTGACAAAGGTGACATATTTCCTGTGTTACGGTTCAGGTGCTAGATCGTAATGACAACCTATTCAACGTGAAGGGCCAGTGAGCTTTGAATGAGTCGACAAACGGGATCTATTCCGGCGTTTATAATATAAAAACATAAAAGATACCTACAATCTCTTCTCTATATTATATATATATTATAGAGAAGAGATTATAGGTGTCTTTTATGTACGTCGGAAGACGTAGCGGTCGACATGTTTTTTTTTTTTACCGATAACCTAATTCGATCATTGATCCGATAATCGTAATAAGCCACAAGATGAGTGTCGAATAGGAATCCTCAGGGTTTTGAAAAGTCTTTTTCCTTGGGTAATTCTCCTCAACAATTATTAGTCGACCTGTTTCAATAACTTTTTCTGTCCATATCTGATCGAAATGTACGGTCTGTATCGATCTAAATGAACAAATTTCGTCAGTAGGCAGTGACAGTCAATTCAATGTCAATCCTGGTTTCCGCCTTCACTCATCCTCAAATCCTTCTCGGCTACCGACTCATCCCTCCCCCCGAGATCCATAAACCAGTAAAGCATATATATATGCTTAAGTGTATATATACACTTATCCAAGACACACGCTATTATTTAAATAACCCGCTTGAATCATACAATTCGACCTTATCATTATGTTTTCATGGTCCCTTCGCTGCCGTCCTAAGCCAAAAAGTTGAATCATGATGTATGACTTATTCGATTCGTTGGATTCTTCTTGCCATTGAGTCTCATCGAAAACGTCTAAAACATTGTATTATTCAAATTGGAGGGGCAAATGTATGACTGCTTTTCACAATTCCAAGTTCTTCACAACGCACACTGGAGCCAAATCTCAAAAACCTGACCAATTCAAAAGTCAATAAACTGCTCTGAAAATCTTTACTCTAGGGTTTAGGGGGTCGCTGAATGCGGAATGAATCCGTAATCAGATTAAAGCTTTGAACATAGCAACCCTTAACTGTGCATGCGCAATAAGAAAATTAATGTAAAACTTACTGAGTGACCTAACTAACTTTCTATGATATGGAATCGACAATTTTACTCTATCCTAATTATACTCTATTGTACTAATGATTCTGTTGTACTAATAATTATTGTACTCTATGTTATTCTATCCTAAAAATAAGCACAGGTTGATTAGGAAGTATATCGCGATAAAAAGTAGGTCTGAGTACAGTAAGGAGTTAATGTACAACAATAAGACTAGACGGTATTCCTAATACATAGACGGTATTCCTAATGGTTGTTGTACATTGACTAAGATTAGAGGTCCTTGACAACTGATTAAAAATCAATGTCATTCTGACCACTACAGTGGCATTCTTTGTAGCTTGGAAACAATCAATATTATTAGTTGTTTCAGTTGATAAATGGATTGATTGGTGGCAAAAAAGCAACAAAAGAGGGAGAAAAAAACCAAAAAGCGTGGAACCCAAAGGTACAATTGGTCCAAATCGTGACCGCCCACTGGGCTCAAAGGCCGAGGTAGGTACAAGGTACCACACAATTGAGTAAAATACACAGACGAGCAAAAATCTTCATCGACCTTCTTGAGTTTTCCTACTTCCAACTTCGTTTCATTTCCCTACTTCAATAACTAGAAATGTCCTTTTTCCTTCACAGATAATGGAAAGATACGATGTTTCTCTTCAAAAAAATTTAGTGTCACTCATTTGTCCATTTTTCGTATTTGTCACTTGAGATTCTGTTCTCTGCACTGTTCCACAGGCGTCCTCAATACCGAGGTACAATTGGTGTTGTGGCTTTCTACCATTATTTGTTTGGGCTAAGTTAATGGAACTTCATGTATCGAGTGAAGCTGGAGACCTATGCAAAGTGATCTCATAAATAACTGTCAGGAATACCGAATAGAACAACTGGGCAGGTTCACTTTCTTCTACCCCTCCTATCACAGCTGGCCGGCATTCCCTGGGCTCCCTTTGAACAAGAGAAACCCACAATGGCCGTAGTTCTAACTACAAATTGATTGGTCATTAATCTCTTTAAGGATAAGAAAAGCTATTTCTTGACTGAAACTCTGATCGAGAACGTCACGAATCTCAGGCGGTTCGATACGACTTGCTCAATAGGGAAGATCAATAAACTCACTTTCAATTGGCGTAGGCTTGAGTTGTTCTATGAGTCTGCAAAGTGAATTTGGATCTTTAAAATAATTCAATTGTGACTCTACAAAGGGAAACGGCTTCTACCGTATCCGGTTCCTAACTTACAAATCAACATAATTTTCAGGGTCGTAGAAGACGAACTTTCGGTAGATCATCATTATCATCAGAAACTAAAATCTACTGCTGCCTTCAACTCACACGGGTATCGATAAACATTTGATGACCGCGAAGATCATCGAACCACCGCGGGTGAAAGGGTTATTTTCCCAAGACGATACTGTTGTTGCCGAAGTCAATTTCAGGTTCTACTTTGCTTTAACAGGTGGTTCACAGGAGGTGTTGCTTGGCTTGCCGTTTGGTGTACAACTATTCGAGTATCAGGTGAAATTATGATGAGAAAATCTTCATACTGTTTAAAAATGATGAAAATTAAAAACTCCTCTTTCTTACCACAAACTGACTCAAAACTAATGATAACGAATATTCCTGCTCCGTTACATTGCTGATATCTCTGGACAATGAATGATTTAGCTCGAGGCTTTTGAAAAAATTGTGTCACGTTATTTCAGCCCGAAATAATGAAAAGATACCAATAAACTGCAGTGGGCAATTACACAGGCCCCATTTCCGTTACAAAATGCTAAGCAATATTGACATGGATATGTCTTATGGCTGGGGTTATACCAGAAGTTGGGTGACGCAAATTCGCCACTCATGGTCAGGATCAGCTGAGTGGCTCGTAAAGCTAATTCTATGCTATATACTCAATGAAGCTGTAATTTGGTATAGATACCTACATGTAGCTTTCTTAGGACTTACACAGAATAGGCCCAGGATCAGCTGAGGGGCTCCCGAAGCTAACAGACATATCTATGGTCCTATGTTTTTCCCAGTGAGGGAAAAATTAAGTTTTAGAGGTTTACAATCTTTCTCTACATAATCGCCATTGAGTTTTTCCAATAAAACGGTTATTATACATTCAGGGATCCTCAATGTTCATGATTTGCGTAAAAGCTTCCTGTAAGACCTCCAAGTTATTCGGTGACGTATTTAGCAAAATAATTCCACTGTTTATTTTCAACCTTTGATTCCCTCAATAACAGTAGTTCTTGTTCTCCTTATATCAATTTCTCATTGTGTCATACATTATAACATCTGGTACTCCTTGTCTGGATTTTTTCAAATCCACCATATCTGATCGACAGCAGGTAAATGACAGTAAAATCAAGTATTAGGGCAGCTGACCAGAGCATAACACTTAATTCTACAACAAACCAAAACTTCTAAAATTCGCATAAAATCGTGAATACAATCTTAAGAGCTGCAATTGGTCTCATTCGACACAGAATTTAATTTGCTACAAAGTTTGTTTTGAAGAGGTTTTCATTAGTGTGTGTTTTTAGGTGTTTTTTGCGTAAAAGTAGTCAAAAAACGTCAAAAACTAGGTGTTTTTTTGGGCAATAAAACGGTTAATATCATTCAGGGACCCTCAATGTATGGTATATTCGTGATCAGCGTAGTATTTCCTTTACTAGGGAAGTAATTATTTGAAAAGTAACATTATTGTTCGTGATTTTTCCGTGTTCCAGGGGTTGGTTAAGAGACATTTAGCTTTAGGAAAATAAATTGATGAAATTCGTTGAGTTCGGGAGTTGACGACGTGAAAAATGCAAGGACTAATCCTTGTCGGGTTATCAGTGGGACAGTCCGGGTGTAGTTTCTGTCTTTTGTTGCTCAACTCTCTCACGGCTCCTGTTAAAAGGCTGACGCCTCTCCGGAGTAATGAGCCGTTGCCCAATCCAACCCCTGGAAGGGCAGATTACCGAGATTCCTTGCAATTAAATTACTGCGGCGTGTAATTCGCATAAATGGATTTCTCACAGCTTGCAGATTAATAAGAGTTATCATAGACTGTACAACCTTCCCGGTACTTATAGAATTACGTGGTTTTGTACAGGTCTTGTTGCTAAATTAGTTTGTATGGTTGATAACAGAAACGGCAGAAATGAAGATGATTCCTCATAACTTGTAAATATCAATTCGTCATTCGCTGGTTACTGTTTCACTCGTAAATCAACCACGTGAAGGTTTTCATATGGGGGCTGTTAAAGGCCATAGTGGGCAACATGTAGGAGAAACTGAATGCCCCACGTCACATCTGTCTTCACTGGATACGGTATATCCATGTAAACATTTTCTCCTGGCGCTCATCCACGACATCAATAAACCGTTCAACCTGAGCTTAGTCGCATTAAACAACATCGAGCCACCGCGTTATTTACGTAACGTCTGTCTCCGACGTGTGGTCCCCGCGTTGAGATTAATATTCGGAATCAACTCCAATAAAAAAAACCTGTTTCCAGACCACTGGCTCTTTCCCTGCTTTCTATGGAACGACGCAACGGACGTAATCGGAAGAAATATCGCGACGTACTGGAGGAAACTTGAGCGAAACCCGCTCGTTGTGACTTCATAGCTATCAGTTACTAGCTGAATGGCCCAACCGCTACACAGGGTAACTTAACAAGTTGTATTTACTTACTTTCATCGATAGAATTTCGAAATATGTACCGTATATCTCGTTTAGCTATTGATTTTCACCCGTTCTTGTCATGTATATTGCTGTAACTGTACAGGAAGCTTCTCGTGGTTATTATGAGCCATAAACCATGTTAGACGCATTGGTTATTGTACAATACATACCTAATTACAGTCAATTGGAAGACATTTTTATTCAATATTTAAGGAAAGTGATAAATTGGGAGTCAAGCGAGCATGAAGCCTCCTCGCGAGACTCGAAGGGCTGAGTCAAATTATAGCATTTTTCAGTCAAATGGACCCTTGTACCTATAAAAGGAGACTTTGTACCTACCAAATTAGACCTTGTGCCAACCATTATAACCTTATACCAATCGCTTGAAACCCTGTACCTATCAAACGAAACCTTATACCAATCAAGTGAGACCATTTGCCAATCAAATGAGACCTTGTGCCAATCAAATGAAACCTTGTACCTATCAAATGAGACCTTATACCAATCAAGTGAGACCTTATACCAATCAAATGAGACCTCGTACCAACCAATTGGAACCTTGGGCCAACCAAATAGAACCTCGTATCTACCAAAGGAAAGCTTGCACCAACCATATGAGACTTTATACCAACCACTTGAAACCTTCAATCTATCAAATGAAACCTTTTTCTAACCAAATGGAACCTTGTACCAACCAAATAGAACCTTGTGCCACCCAAATGAAACTCATCGTAGTCTCCATTGCTAAACCCAGCCGCATTCCATCTCATTGCAATTGTACGCATTTCTTCTCATTGCCTCTTTGTGAGAAGTTCCAACCCAGTTGCAGTGTTTCTCAACTGTTCTGTTTCTCTTCTTACCACAAAAACGCTCTATGTACCTACCTACTATCTTGATTCGTTATTCTCCGAACAATTTTTCAATGATTATTTTAGTATTTTAGGAATCAAACTAGTAGAATCTAAATCCAGATTTTTCTTTCGACAAATTCAAATGTGCTCTGTTCAATATCCATAACTCTTTTTTTACCTTAAGGCTGTTCTGTAGACGCATAGTTTTACCCATAGCGAGACATCAGAGTCCCATTACAAAATTTCTGCTGGACTGGACAAAAAAACTGGACACTATATTTCTAAATTTTCTCGATATCATCGTTACTCGAAGAATAGATCATTAAGTTTGTTTTGTTCTGTACATGAACACATTAAAGTACAAGAAACCTGTTGCTTTACCTACGAGTCTCCTTTAAAATACTCCAATTTCAGTGGGAAGGCATAGTGAAATTTCTAAATGTAGTTTTGCGGAAGCTTCCAGTAATTCAAGAAAGAAAAGATTTGTAAATTTTGAACCTAAAAAGTTATGTAAAAGAAAAAAAAAATCTTAACTTTCAAATCGTTTTTGGTATTCATCCGTAAAACACAGTTTAAATCGACGTTTTTATGTGTTTTACTCGATGAAGTGAAACCCCTGAAGATCGTGAAGATCTTCGCTGGTGTAAATGGATGTGTTGACGTTGAAGGTGAGAACTTTCTTCGGCTCAAGAAGGTTGATTGTAGTTTGGCTTCTGTGCGAATTTTTTGTCTGGTAAAATTCGAAAAGCTCCTACCCACTTCTTTTCAGCTGATTATTTACGACCTACAATTCTCTTGTACTCAAATGGTGCTGTTGTGTACTCTCAAGTTATAAAAACTTCCTGTGTGTGCCTTGAGTTCAACTTTAATTATTGTTGGTTAAGTAGTGATAGTCAAGGAAACCTTTGCAGATACACAGAAATATATTCTATTCATTTCCAACCGAAATTCGCCCCCAAAGTAATGTTAGATTCAAATGAAAATTCGAAACATCTTTTCTGCATGACGTAACTCTTGTTGTCTTCAGTTAACCCACTTAGTAACAAGTTCGTCTCTTTCATCAACCACTCTTCAATAAGTGAACTGGGACGTTGGGGCAACCGTCTCATCTAAATACCTCTGGCCAGCTGACCGAATAGCCCTGGTCAGAGGATGTTACATGGCCCTCATAACCACCGTCTGTAAAATGCCTTGATGTTTTCCTGCGATAGGAATAAAAAAACCACTTTGGTGTCCCCCAACGTGATTGGTTACCCATTTCTAAAAGAACGGTGATTTCGCAGATTCCCAAATCCGTTGTCTGATTTGTTCTATCATTGTAGGCAGTGGTGACCCACCGGTGTTTCTTTACGGTTCACTGGTCTTTTAACTGTTTCTTGTGAACCATTAAGTATTTCAAACGGTCAGCGGCCGCTCATATTATTTAAAAGTGGTGAGAATTTTTCTTCAACTCCAGTAATCGCACCATGACTCACTTAGTCTGACTCGGAGTCTACGACTATCGGAACAGAAGAAAGAGGTGAGGAGTTAAGGCAGCATGATTTGAGCATAAATAGATGGTCCAATTCCTTGAAATTTGGTGTAATTATGAAAATGGGGCCAGTGATTGATGTGTAGTTATTAGGAGTTACCGGTTTTAAAAGCAGTTTTGGTTTGTTTATATTCGTCATACACGTTATTAAATTATTGCTCTTCTGATTTTGTGGGATGAGCCAAATGATATAACTCCGTGAAACACTGCCGTACTCTGGTCTTCAGTTGACCCTACCTTATAAGGGATCTATAGATGTGGGTACCGTATTCTCCAGTTGGTCCTGGTAGATTGAACTGGGAGGGTGTAAGTTCAGATCTAGGGGTGGTTTTTGTACTCATCCCACTTCCTCTCGAAAATTTAAAATTTACATTCTCTAAATTCTACATCATCAGGATCAGAAGTTGATTGATTTACAAATTGTAATTATACTAAAATTAACGAATACAGAGATCGATACGTCTTTCTCGTACAAAAAAATTTCATCTTTTTATTGCGAGTAGTTTTTCTGATTCTGGCTCCCAGATGGCCCTACATCTCCCCTAATACTCCCTAATACCGCGACAATGTCTGTTTTGGTTCATTATGTACAGTGAAACGTTAAAAACACTGTTGGCGATATTTTTAGGCGATAGGTTTAAGAGGGGTACGTATCTGATAATGTTTTGGGTGTGTAGTTAACATAATATGTTATAATTAACATAATAGTGACGAATCTATTCCTCACTATTCTGCCGTGAAAAGGCAAAATTCCTCAACTTCAAAAATGTTGTTTTTACGTAACCCTCCTTATTTCAGCCTCATCTTTCTGATTGTTGAGTCAAAATTTTGAAATTCAGCCCAGAAGGGGTTGAAATGGTCTGGGGCGAATTCAGAAATATACTTCATCTTAAGGAAAACGCCCTACTTCAAAATAGTCGAAAATGAGGTTTTACGTATCCCTCCTTATTTCAACCTCACTTTTCTGATGTTTGAGTCCAAATTTCGAAATTCAGCCCAGAATAGGTCAAAATGGTCAGGAATCTGAAATATGCTCTATCTTGAGGAAAAACGTCCCATATTCCGTGTTTTTGTTGGTTGTAAAAACACTTCAACACTTCGTTTAAAACACCTCAACTATCTCCTTGTTAGGTACGTTATTTGTTAAGAAAAAACGCCCCATGTTTTTCCTTCTCACGGCTCGTCTCAGCTTTTCCTTAACATTTTGTCCATTGGGATCATCAATCATGTGGATTGTTAGGTCAAGTCGAATTGAAGATAATTTGAGGGATTTGTTCAGCTGGTGAAATTAAAGATAATCTAGGTGAGTTTGGTGGAGTTCGGAAGAAGTGGTGAGTTATTATGTTTTAATAGCCAGAAAATGAGTATTCATCGAAGAGTGAAATTTAATTATGAGAGTGGCGAGAAAAGAACTTGTGTGGTGCAGAGTCGTAGGTGCCTGAAAATACCGGACTATTTCAAGGATAATTAATGATTAAACTCCGGTGGTTGAATATGAAAATGAACGCATTAAGTCGACTGCATTCATTCGTCTTGAATATCACAGCGCCCTTGAAAGTCGCAAACTTTTCCCTCAATGGCAGGTCGGGGACCGGTGTATTTGTGAGGAACAGGACTGGGCGGCTTTTTCACCTACGGAGGTGGTTTGGCTGACACATGTGCGGTCATTTCCTCGACTGGTTATAATTCGATTACGCAGTTTCGATCCCAAACTCGACGGAGGACTTTCGGTTTCACGAGTCTCGCCGAGGCCTATTACAGGCAGAAGCATAACAAACAGTATCTTACGTTTTCACATTCGGAAAGAACTTCAAGAGGGGACAAAAAATGTAAACCGGTCCGCTCTGTAGAGAAAGCCGACTGAGAAGCAAGTGGCTATGGATGAAAGCTATTGCTAGAGACACCTTGACCCTCCGTCCCTCCCTCACGGATGATTTCTCTGAAACCGGCTCGTTATGCATGCTTGTTAAGAGTACTACCTACTCTCTTTCTATTGTTGAACCAACAGATCAAGGTTGGAGCATCTCGCGGGACGAGTATCGAGTTTGTTTTGGGCAGAAGGAAAGGCCGGTCGTCGGTGTTATCTCACACCGACAATTCGTTAGCCCGTTCACACCGGAGGTTCCTGGGCTGTGAGTTCGAGGGAAAATGAACTGATTCGAGGCTGTTTGAATTGGGTTTACGCGAGGCTCCATCACGATTGAAGAGTCTCTTATAAAATACAGATTAGAGTTGGAGCTATCATCACTTCCAAAACCAAGTTAAACTTTATAGATTTGTATAATATATCAGAGATATGAATGGATCATAATATTATTATGATCCATTCATATCTCTGATCGTTGGGATGGTCGGAGATGTTTAGGGGTGTTTAGGATGGTGTGAGATGGTTAGGGATGGTTAGAGATGTTTAGGGGTGTTAGAGATGGTGTGATATGGTTAGAGATGGTTGGTTATGGTTAGAGGTGGTTAGGGATGGTTTTGTTATGTGATCCCGTGCGTTACAGTTGAATTTGCTAAGCTAGAGTAAAGTTAGAGTTTGTTCCTCACTACCGAAGGTCAGAGCCCTTATATTTTTTTCATTACTAAAATTTTACAATACCATCAGCAGTAAAGTTTTTTTTTTTTAATTGTTAGCAATAGGTACAATTGGCACACTTGACACACATTTTACCAGGTATTCACATGTGAATTCTGAATCTACATAAATAAAACAACATAAATTTAACTTGCCCTTCATCACTCACGTCAAGTTGTAAAGTTGTACTCTAATCCAAATGACACGAGGAATATGACCATAAATTTGTGATCACGTATCCTCATCAATAAAACCTGTGATTTACTCCACAAATATTGTTTTATTCGACGTTACGTTCGGATAACTACAACCACTTGATTTCAGAATCATGCAAGAATTGCATTGTGTACTTCTGGCATATCGACTGTCTGGGTTCCCTTTCTTCTATTTTTTGACCTCTTATAGTGATTTTTTTAGCCACCCTGCAGGTTTTTGGTTTGATTATATTCTATCGTTTATGAAAGACACGTCATCATGTTCTTAATTTTTCAAAGTTACAAAAAATGGGTCATTTAAAACGTATTGTTTCATTATGATTTGGTAACTGGATACCATCGGTTATGATATTAGGTGTTGAAAAAGTCACTTTACTGTATGATATGGATTTTGATAGCCGCATTGTAGTGAATTGAGATAGTGACCCGCTGGAGGTTCTTTTGTACCAACGTAAGATGTTGGCGGATAATCGCCTCAGTGACATATTGACGTTCTCTCACTAGTAGCTCGGATCTGATGAGTTTTCTCCGCTGTCTCCCGTCATGGGAAAAAGGCGATGTGACTAGGAATGACTTGAGTGAATGTAGATGACATGAGTGGAAAACTGTATTTTCCGTGATATCGTACAATCTCAGGTGGTTGTATTGAAACGTGAGAAAGTATGGAAATTGAATTATTTTTTGGGTGTGTATCGGTATGAAAGGGATGAGCAGTTGAGTTTGAGGAAAGTCCTTGTCGAGACATGGAAATCCTTCGAAAATCCAGCAGTAGTTACTGTTCTGAACATTTTCACCAATTTTTATCGAATCTGTAGATAATATTCCAAATCTATGGAACCTCAAGTTGAACCTCAAATAATGTTTCCAGATATCGTTGATCTAACTGCATAAATAAATCTTTCTCAAATTTTCGAGAGAGAAATATTTTTTTAAATCTTATGTTACGAGCAAAAATGACGATTGTTTCGAGTTTAGCATTAGTTATCACTATATCGACGTAATCTGACAACTAAAGTAACTCAGAAATGGGTAGTTACCCATTTCACAGGAGATCCAAAAAACCCAATTTCCCACTTTAGGTCAGGAGGGGTAGTTGTAAACAAACTGCCGATATTGGTCATTTAACTTCTCCTCCACTCCTTGGGCTAATTCCGAAGGACGAATTTTGATCTTTACCTAAACCAGTAACGTCTACTGAGTAGGAAGAGACGAAAATTGTAACTTTAGCTTGATTTGGCAGTCTGCTTACGTTTACTCCATGGACTAGGGTAAAACACGAGGTTTTCATTAAGAAAATTCAATATTACTCAATATGGACCACCATATTCAGGGTGCAATCTCGGTGTGTACCTCACAATTAGCTACGGAAATTATTGAAAATAATACCCCTAAAATGGTTTGGTCATTGTGTTAATGCTTATATAACGATACAAATGTATCAACAATGAGGTACATTTGAGATCTCAAATGAGGTGTAAGTAAAATTATTTAATTTTTTTGATCACTGACTGTTAGGTATTCAATTACTCACTATTCGAAAAATGAGAAATTGGGGGTACATCTCAGATCTGTGTTTCAGTAGTATAGGATGTTATATAATTACGTCGAAATTAATTTCAAGTTAGTTCAACATGGATATTCTATTTCTTGTGCCTTGTAGAAATATTTAGAGCACTCAACCAATTATTCTATGCTAGGTTTCGCCTCACGTCGAACTTTTGAATCTGATAGCAACTCTATCACCGTTAGCTAATCATATTCAGGTCTGGATAAATTCTGATTGAATAATAAGTTATGCAAGTTCGCACTAGCATCAGGTTCCTCGTTGAGTTGCTTTACGTAATGTAATAAGTCGGTTTGGTGTTAAGCGTTCTCTTTTCGTATGAGGTCGGGTGTGAGGTATGATGAAAGATGGGTATCGTGGAACAGGGAGTCAATATTTGCATCCTCGTTTGGAATTTTTCAGTTATCTTTGTTATTTGTTTCTTTCGATTAGATATCTTGTTTCTGCAGGAGTCAAGTTGGGTGGACTTTGGACTAAGATAGTATAACTATGCAATTCAATTCTGCGTCGATTGACACCCCCCCCCCCCCCACCTTGAAATTATACCAAATTATAGGGCAGTAATTGACGGCTAAAAACGACAATTTTTCAGGGCCATATTGAGAGGACTGTCGATTACTACTCTTTAAATTGGTCCAATTTTAAACTTGAGGGGATCAATCGACACTGAATTTAATGCTCTTTAATTTGTCTCTTGGAAAGGTTTTCACTAGGGAAAGGTTTTCACAGAAGAAAGCCCGAAAATTTCGACATTTTCTGTGCACAAAAGTTGAGCTCAACTCTCGAAGGGGTACACACTCAGCTAACTCGTCTTCGAGGCTAAGTTAAGGTCTTAGACCGATTGCCAGCTTTCCCCAGGCACTTCGAGGTAGCACCCCCCCCCCCCCCCCCAATCATTCAGGTCTAATTTTACTGGACTAAGGTGATTATTTCCTACGTTATTTGACTGCTGCTGGGCTGATTCACTTATTCACTTGAATTGGGGAGTTTGAAATTCGTGGCTGGATTTGAGAAGTTATGAGACTTATATGTATCATAGTGAAACTTCGATTGATGGGGTTGAGGTATGAACAGAATTAGTTCACCAACCCATCCAACACTTGGAGACCGAGCAGATGAGCAAACATGAAAAGCCAAACTGCATTTCAGCCCTGAGGAAGTTCCTTTCCGCGTATCATCATCCAACCTGCCAATTATTGTCTTTTCCTCGTAGTACTAATAATGTGACGGTACGTGCTCGCAGTTGTTCAAGATTGCGAGGAAGATTGCTTGAAACAGATGTCCATCTACAACATCATCGTCGCGCTCGGTGGCCGTGGGATATCGAGTGTTGGGTGGGTATCCGCGAAAGTGGTACAAAACAGCCGTTTCTCACCTGTTGATGTCGCTGATAAAAAGTTCCTAAAGACTCGTCATAAGGAAGTCAAACCTCTGTAACTTCTTCATCAGCCCCACAGCTGTATTTTTCTTCTGGATTTAATTACTAACTGTTCCTTATGTAACTCACTGCTAGTTGCACAGACGGCGATGAAGTCGAGTCGATGGTCCTTTCGATTGTCCTCGCCTTCAGCCCATCCAACCAGCGTACGTGCCTCTTTTTGTCCGTTTGGCCTCAGCTTCAGACATTCAGAGAACGCCATCACGCAACTGATATTCTCTTCAAATAATTGATTTCGTGTTGCATCATTCTTGGGAAATGTCTCTTTCTTCCTCGATGGTTATTTCTACCATTCTGACTTGGATGCGTTTTTAGAAAGGATGTTTATGCCTCAATAGAACTTGTACGACATGCAATAATAGGCCAGATGTCGATATTATCGAGAGGTAATGAAATTAAGTGTGTTGGGCATTATCTACCTGACCACTTATTCATAAAACTCCACAGTCAAGCAGCATGGCTATAAGAGCGAATCTTCGAAGAAACAACTGGTTTTATGTAAAACGTCTACATTTTACCGGTTGTATAACAAATTTTGTCTCCTTTTTTGCCTAGTAACACCGCAGTTTATAGATTTTTCAACGCTGAACACGATGGTGAAGTCAGAATTGCGATATCTCATTCCTCTATCAGAATAGAGCACATGAAGAACATCTCAAGTACCAACCAAGTTTCTTCATTTTCAAAGTGCTCAAGTTTGAGAACGGGATAAGATATCGCAATTCTGACTTCACCATCGTGTTGTGCGTTAAAAAATCTTTAAAATGTTTTAAATATATGGGTAATTTTTCCCCCCTTAAAATTTCCCGAAACGCCCTATTCTGACCATCTGCGAACCTAACCTTTCAATTGCCAAGACAGATTTTTTGTGCAAATTTGAACTTTTTATCATGTGAGTAGGTTGAAAAAAGACTTCAGTTCCACAATCTTTTTTCAACCTACTCACATGATAATGGAGTTCCACAAACTCAGCGCTTCCACCATAAAAACTATCAAACTTTTTATCTTAATTCTATCGAGATTTGTCGTCTGGAATGACACATTTCAGCAGTGAATTCAGGATGGCCTGAAACGGATTTTGGTATAAACATTCCGACCGAAAACAATAGCTTCCTTTTTTTCGAAAATTTGTTAAAAATTACGGTACATGTTACCAACAATGTTATTGAAGATGACAAAAATAATGTAAAGGTCAACTCCGTAACTATTCTGGAGTTGTACATGCATATGCTCGTAGTTGACCTATCAGACGCTTAAGAAATAACTGCAGAAAGAAGTAGTCCCTTGTCTACCCTGAAATTCACAACCTTTACTGTCAGTGCAATGGGTTACGAGAATGCTCACATGATTACGACACCACTGCCTCAGTATGAAAGCCCATCTATTGTTCAAAGCTGCGTAAAAGAAGATAAGCGTCATAAACCCGAATGAAGTTACGATTCTTCGCCTTTCACTGGTCTTTTGAGACTAGAGTGAAAGAGCGATACTGACAACAGTCCTATTATTCGAGTGAACGAGAAAATTACCGATTTTCTTTGGTATGGTACTTGTGGGTGTGTTGCATAGTTGATTTTTGTCAAAGTTTGTGTGCGAGTCCGAATGATTGACATTAAGATTGATCTCGGAGATGAGCCTCAAATTTCTCACATACGATTTTTTTGGTCCTTCTTTTCGTTACACAAACAAATTTGGCGAGATGAAAAAAGAATTTAATGTCACTTCAATTTGCACAGAGAAGTTTATTCCACAAAATTGTGTTTTAGATGGAATTTAGACATGAATCATCCAGATGATACAGTGTGCAAAACTCAAATGGTTACACGTGTCACTAAAAATGTTGAAAAATCGTATTGTTATTTAAAGAGAACTGGGGGAGAATTATACATGTCCATAAAAGCTGATCTCGAGAAGAACCATTATTAAGGTTTAAAAACATTTTGAGGGAAGGGAATGATCAAGATTAAAAAAGACTTCAGATGTTTGCACATATTTTAATTTGTTTTTAAATCTTGATAATTCCCTTGCCTCAAACGTTTTTAAACCTTAATAATGGTTTTTCTCGAGACCAGCTTTTATGGACATGTATCATTCTTCCCCTGTGCTCTTCATTTATTCTCAGTCATTTAAGTAGAGCAGCTTTAAAAGTAGCCACTTGTGAAAAATACGTACATTTTCGTAAATGTATCAGCTTAACAAAATTCAATAAAATAATTCATGTTTTATTTTGTGCAGTCATTTATGGTTAGTCGTGGTGTTTCCTTCTCATGTTTCTCACCTACCATACTTAACAACAAACTAATGTGGATAACACGCGTGACGAGAACCGAAAGAAGTTGGCTATACAATTGATGAAGGATTCACCCCTTAAGTTGGCTACCTCAGCAGGATTCCCTTTTTTGTACAAGGGAAATGAAACCTCCTCTTTGAATGAATTGGAAAGCTGTCCGAAGCTGACAATTTTCTGAAAATCAGATGAGGCGTACTTTGAAAAAACTCATAAGGTTCATTATCACAGTCGGGTGCACTATTATCCCTATTCCCGGACATTACCCTCTCGAGTTCACTCCTCAAGAAAGGAGACGTCCAACCTTTCTGAAGCCAAGTTGGATTTCACAGCTCATCGGAAAACACTGCATTCAGGAAGGATCTGAAGTGAATCACAGTCAGAAGCCAAAAACGCAGCTCAGGGCGACAGACCGTTTATGTTGAGAATTATTGCTAATCTCCAAAGCTGACCACTATCACGGACCTCTTTGAACCATGCTGGCAAGGATCCACAAAATGTTCTTCCTGAGCACTAAGACTTTGTATACCTACCTGTTTAGCAACCACATAGTCAGTTCTTATCCAGTCTTGTTGGAGTCTAAGCAAATACATCGATTTCGGCTTTACCTCCTCGATTTCCCAATCATGCCAAGGATCTTTGCATAATTTCAAATTCTTTACACCCCCATCTGATACCAGACCCCGCCTAAACGTCCACCTAATTCTCGTAACTGCTTGATTCGACTGTGTTTCTACCTCTCAGCGAATTTCGGACGCCATTTCAATCGAGGCGTATGGTCTGAGTGGATCTCCTCCAGTACCCTGAAATCCGTCAAGCACGGAAGTATTTCGAATGAAGCACAGGCAACATCCGATTTGAGCCGAATGGGAAATTACCTCTAAAACACCCTGTGAGCGCCCATTTAGGAACACAACCGCGCCTCTAAATGTTTCTAAATCTAACGAAAGCAAATGTGTTTGATTTATTTGGGAACAGGCACTCATAATACAACTTTTATATTCAATCTATTTCAGATTATTTTGTCCTGTTCAAATTTCTTAAATATGAGATTTCTCTATTTAAGGGTCTATTTTGACTTTGAGGGGAATTTGGGGGGATTCCTCCATTCATGTCACTCATGTCACAATTGATTCGACCTGACAGAGCACGAACCAAACACGAAATACGAGCAACATGAAACATCTTGAATCAACCCATTTATCTTGCAACGTCTCTCTCCTACATTTACTATGTGAAAACCCATAACGTCTGGTAGGTCAATCGGGTACCTACTTCTAGGGAGTGTAATATGTTTTCGATTTGGTTTTAACCGCTTGTCGGACCTTCTTGTGTTATTAAGGTTAGTCTTTGCCACTTGGAGCACCTTGAGAATCGAACGGCGCAGTTTGTACGTTTTTCGCCTCTATGTAATTGTTATGATGGCTCTCGTAACTCCTTTTTTCCGCCGGGTCATTCGATTATTGTTTCATGTGAAACATTATATAAGATTCGGCTTGCGCCTCGCACGGTCCCAAAGGCCGTTTCCCATGAGATTAACCATTTTGTTTTCTTCTCCGTGTAAGTCATTGAAACTTGGAAGACGAACATAGCTACATTGGATTGGAACAGAGCACTGTTGAAAAGCTGAAATGTATGCAGTGTTTGCCCACATAAAATAATTCCCGAGCTGGACTATAGATCCCTTCCAAGGTAGATAGATCTCGGAACATGCAACCTTGCTCGCGCCTGATACAAAATTCCTGCTCAAGATTGAATTTTAGGGGATTGCCTCAAGGAAATTTGGCCGAATATACTCATACTAATTTTCGCAGGAAACTTCGTCCATTCCGAGATGGCAATTAAAGCTCTTTAAAATAGCAACGAGTGTACGCAAAAAAATGAAAAAAGGGCGAAAATGTCGCAATTTTTAGGCTCTCAAATCTGAACCACAACCCAGAAACGGTCGCAAACAGAGAGAACCCCACAGCGTACAGGTGGTAATGACGTACGATTTCTTCTCCACTACTTCCTTCGTAATATAACTGGTCAAGAAGGTATCGATACGTACAATGGAGTTGAAATGCATAGACGAACTTGGTGTTGTTTCTAAATCGATACTATTGTCAAATTAGCTTTAAATATTGTGGAATTTCTTGGGCAAATGCAATGATTCGGAATAGAACTTATTGAGGGCATCAGGCGAGATTTGATGAAGGATCGAACGCTTTCCGCTGTTATGGCGTTTCATTCAATCGACACGGTTTTTGTGCGTGTTAAGGCCGGTCTACACGCTCCGTTTTGCACAACGTTTTGACTGCGCAGTTCAAGACGTTGCAGACAAAATGTTGCGTGTAGACCGGAAAACTGTGCAGTTTTGAGTCCATGGAGAAGACTGCGCAGTTGCAGCGATAACTGAGCTCGGGAGCTCTGAAGACTGCGCAAACTTAAAACGTTGTGCAAAACGGAGCGTGTAGACCGGCCTTAACAGTCAATTTCACTCAATGTACTTACTTCATTTTGGTTGTTGCAGTTTTGGTGATTTATATGTGACGTCATATCGAACTATCCGAATTCTTAGGTTGGCACTTCGCTATTTAACGGTGAATGATGGAGAATGATATTTGTGGTGCCATTTTAGGGGAGGAAGTGAACTTCCATTCAGGGCAAAAATCTGTACCATTTGGGAAAAACTAGATAAGTCGATTTTGGTCCATAACGAGATAATGTATGATACAATTACCAAATTAAATATACATTCCATAATTATAAATGTATGCCATAATAAAATATAGAACATTTGCAAAATAATGGCTGTTGGAAAAATAATGGCTGCTCTGAAAACTTATGATTTTGAACTGGCCTAGTTTTTCCCAAATGGTACAGAAATAACCTCGCACTTATCCATTGTGAGAATTTTTAAACTGCACATCCCAAAAAAAACTGGAATTGTGTCATGATCGAGACAACATAAACGCAACTTGTGTGCGAAGCTCAGGCCACATTGTCGGTACGATTTTCATGGATTTTCATATGCAATCGACTCAGTTCTGGGTATTAGAAGGTCGACGTCGATATTGTACGTCGACGATCATTCGAGATGACTTGATTGATCGCAACAACTCTATTAAACTATTCCGCAGAAAAAGCGTGATGGGCTGTCGGTTGACTTTCGTCACAGTAATGACGCAGATAATAGTGTTTTATAAAGTGCCTAACACAATCACGGTTAAAATCCGTTTTCCTTCAGTTAACTCTTCAACGCGAGTATTGCGCAAGTTTTCGACACCGTTACCCAATTAATTTCCTCGCGGGACGTTATGCCGGCTGTTAAAAGTCTTGTCCACTTTGGTTGTGCCCACTAAAAAAAACCGCTCGTTTCACGGATATTTCTGTACCGCAGCTTCATCTCACCTGTCCGCCGGTCTACTGACTTTACAGACCGTTGCAATCACTACCCGTCTGTCGATCCGCATAACTCTGCTAACAAGTATATAAATCAGTAACTCTACTGTAAATAAACCTTTTTGGTAAGTAGGTAAGTAAGGTTTTCCCCTATTGTTGACATGAATCGAAAAAAAAGTATCAAAGTTTGTCTTGAAACTCGTCAATACGTCCGTGAAATGCCGATGTTGAGGTACGTTTTCCTGTGGTCACTCACTTTATAGTTTGTCTGTACCATACAATACAGAGTTGACGTACCCACCACCTGGTTTTGGTGTTGCGTTAAGAGTTCATTATATACTGCGTATATTTTTGTGCGAATGCAAATCAATTATACAGGGTGTCCCATCTAAACGGGCCCATCGGGAAATTACAGCCTTGCGGTGCGAGCTATCGAAAAATTGAACTGGACCTTTTTCATAGTATTTTAACTCATCTTCACGGTGCCGAAGTCCGATTTTTATTTTTCCATGTTTTAGGGTCTCTGATTGAAACTTACGGTTTCCTCTTGACCCCCCTTTTTTATTGCTTTTTTCGATTCTAGGTTGAATTTGGAACAGAAAATGCCTCCTTGAAATTTTTGTTTTTGGGGCTTCGTTTCTGTGTTATTTCACTTTTTGCGAAATACAGAAAATCGCCGTTCCTTTTAGACGTTACCAACACTTTCTTACTATTTTTTCTTCAATTGTTGAGATGTTCACCACACTGAATGGCAGGTAGTTTAATGCTGATTTCAAAAGTGTGGTGAAAAAAATCGAAGATAAAAATAGTAAGAAAGTGTTGGTAACGTCTAAAAGGAATCGGCGATTTTCTGTATTTCGCAAAAAGTGGAATAACTCAGAAACGAAGCCCCAAAAACAAAAATTCCAGAGAGGCATTTTCTGTTCCAAATTCAACCTAGAATCGAAAAAAGCAATAAAAAAGGGGAGTCAAGAGGAAACCGTAAGTTTCAATCAATGATTTGAGACCCTAAAACATGGAAAAATAAAAATCGGACTTCGGCATCGTGAAGCTGAGTTAAAATACTATGAAAAAGGTCCAGTTCAATTTTTCGATAGCTCGCACCGCAAGGCTGTAATTTCCCGATGGGCCCGTTTAGATGGGACACCCTGTAGATCAATTGGATAATCGATTCTTTGATCTCGATTAGTCTATTATTTTAATCGATGTATAGTTACCGATTATTTTGTATTAATCGATTATAATCGTATAATTATTGTTACGGATTAATCGGTTTTCGAATACAGGAGGTATCCTTCACCCAACGACAATTTGTCTTCAACTTTGTCTTTTGTCTTTTGTCTTCTACATTCATACTTGATACTTTTATTGGTTCTATTTATACGTTCAATTTATAATAACGTTTCTCCCTTACTGGGAAAAAAATATAATCATATATAATATATATGATTAGATATTTTTAATATAAGAGACATGATGAGAGAGATATGATGTCTCTTAGCAGTAGGAGCCCCTCAGCAGATCCTGAGCCTATTCTGCTTAAAGTGTAAGACCTAATGAGACTACATACCAAATTACAGCTTCATAGTGTGAATAGCGTAGAAATTAGCTTTAGGAGCCATTCGGCTGATCTCGGCCCTATGCTGCTTGAAGTGTCAAATTTCTACATGCCGAATTTCAAGTATCTACCACCACTGGAATTGCGCAAAAAACGTCTCATTTTTTGTGGCATGCAAATCCGAGTGCAAATCTGTACCGTTCCTTACGACTTTCAGACCTTTCCTAGTTTCGAAATTGTTTAGCCGGTCGGTGTCGCGAAGGAAAGGCCCGTTCTCGTCGAAATAGTAGATAGGTATGTTTCGGACATTCATCCTGAGCCTATAACCATCCCCGGAACTTGCTCATTACAATGGAGCAATCCCTATCAAAATCGGTTCAGAAGTTTAGCCGTCTATAGAGGACAGGCAGACATACATACATCCGATTTTACAGGTACAGAAGATAGCGTCACGCTAGTTAGCAAAAAACCCAATTTGGACCACCGCCCCCATTTAGTACTCGCAGAACGTCAGAAAGCACCGGCTTTCTGAAAGCTGTCATTCTGAATTCGGACAGTATACATAGTAGTCATAAGATGGAAAAGGAAAAATCGATGCAATGAACTATCGTGCCATTACATGAGCTTATTATTATATATTTCTAAATAAGGATCCTCTCGTAGGACTTGGATTTTTCCTTGACCCTTTTACGTACAAACAGGAAGCCAACGGAAGGACCCACAAGTGAAGAACACCGTACATTCCCTTCGTACCGTGAGGAAGTAGAAGAGTCGACTGAAAAGCCAAGAAGTCACGCAAGGATAAAACCTATGAGGTGAGGTCTGCGTCAAAATTCTTCCGACGGGTAGCCAACGCAAGAGCGACCCTTCCTCCTGAGTTTCCAGTTGAATTACCCGTTTCCTTCAATACGTCCACCTCTTATGCTGGCGCTTCAATAGACGAACGGATGAGTGAGGTAATTATTATTCTTAATGATGGTGGCCAGGATTCTTCCGGATGGACAGTTCTTCAGGATTCAACTGCATTGTGGGGAAGAGGTCAATGGGAACGAAACTGACGATCGCGTCAGTCACGGATATTAGAGTTACTCGTACTTCCTCACCACAAAAATATGCATGTCGTTGACAACATGATAAGGATGAAGAACGTAAATTGTGCATCTTGGACGTGGAGTTACTACACAACACTCGAAAACTCCATGAAGCATCATATAAAATAATGTGTATAATGCATAAAAGTACCGCGTAGAGAAACGAGCCTACTCTAAAGGCAGTTGAAATAAAAATCAACACCCGTTTTGGAAGCACATTGACCTCAACTTGTGTCAATTGCTAATAACTCCTCTGCCTTTCGTGAAATGCTTCCTTTCACTATACAGTACTTAATATGGACTTGTGTCTATGGGAAGCGCGCTATGGTCTTGTTTGAACGGGTTGTTAATTGTTTACGATAGGAAATATGCCTCCCATATGTCTCTCGTCTGGCTTACTGCTGTTTTTATTGCGACACTGTCCTGCGGATCTATAGAGCGCTCTGCCTACTTGTGCCTCCATGTACCAATTTTGAGGAGAGGTTGATACTTCTGTTATCGACTTGAAGTTTTTCTCCCTGGGTGCCAATATTTCACGCTAACTCAATTTTTCTACAAGTTTCGTTCGAAAGACCCGACAGAATTTAGTGAGTTTGGACCAACCGTGTCTTCTCCAGAATTCCTACTTCCTTCTTCCAATCGACGATTCACAGTAAAACCAAAGGAATTATATGGTTGATGAGGATTCGTTAATCTTAATCCGCCGTCTTCTATCCCAAACCGCACCATTAGACCGATTTTAAGGTGGTTGGTCAAAATATTATCGGTAAGATTGGTTAGGGGGTTATTGGGCTGTAATCGTGGATCGTACATAGACAACAAATTTTGGGTTTTAGTAATATTTAATATTGGTGAATGTTCATTTTCAACGATGGAATAATAACATCGAATCGACCAAGGAAAATTTTGTTTAACCCCCCCCCCCCCCCTCAAATTGTTTTGGTATTTCGAATATTTCGAAATAGTTCCTGTTATAAATTCTAGGGGACTTCGGTATAAGAAAAATACCAGAATTATATTGATATAAATTAATTCTGAATTTTTTAAATTTATTAATATACATGTTTAATCATCATTTACGTGTAAAATAAAACAAAACATTGATCTAGACTGGGATTTAGACTAGATCGTCCAAGATTTTATATGGACGATGAAATAATTTGTAGGTATTTATATCCCAGCACGCACCCTAGTGCTCAATAATTTTCGCAACAATTTCGACCTGAGTGTTACGAAACGTACGGCCTCCTGTTAGGCATATTATTCCACTTTGATTCTGCATACAGTCTACGACGATCCCGCTATTAGCTAACTATCCATCACGTCGGTCTGTCGGACCTCAGGTCCGTCGGGCTTTCCAGAGTTTTTGTCTCCCGTCTCCGTTCCGAATTAAAAACGCCTTCTTTTGTTTCTCACGTCACCCATTCTGGCCTATTCCCCGACTTCCGACGTCTATCACCCGTTGCACGACCCGTGACATTTGTCCCGTAACTTATTGAATAAGATGCGTAGAACAGCGAAGGACGGACGCGTACGTCCGATTTTCCATATTATTTTTCCGTGAGATATCCGACTCTCGCGGAGGACCCGAGGAAAAGTACGGATCATCGCTTTGTTCTGGTAAGCTGCCGATTTCACTTGTTTTCACCGACAAGTTTCCGGTTTGTTTAGGTAAATCCGTGCAATTGATTCTCCGAATCATCCTCCCCCTCTCACATTGATCTTGTATATGTGGTGGTGAAGTTAGGGGTGACGTACTGCTGCCATGCTATTAAATTTCATTAATTGATGAACATGGCCTGGTCTACTATAAAATATTGTACTATGTCTCTGCCTCAAAATAAATTCAGTGATTAGCTTGAGGTTTATGAACTAGAACACGTCTGAATTGTCGAACTTTTGATCCATCCAAAAATATACCTACACAAGACTTCAGGGATCAATCCTACAACTAATTTGCAACCAAAGGGGTCTCCTAGGCTTTGTTTTTTAATCCACTCTAAATACCACTTTTTCCACTGTTAAGATTTGGTCGTGGCTTCAACCTTTAGTCATTGAAATAGTCATAACTTCTGTAATCCGTCAAATGAATTCAAATGTAATTATACCGTTGGGAAGAGCGTTACATTTCTCATCTCCCCGATGCACAATCAATCAGGTTTAATCGGGTTTAATGCAATTTAACACAAAACAAGACCAAAGTGCAAATTTTGAGATTTTTCGAAAATTTGACGGTTTTTTTTTTATAGGTTGTCTCGTTTTTACTAATTTGGCTTTAGGTGGGTCGTCTATGAGAAAAACTTGTTTGAAATCTCACCTTTCCAACGGTGTTCTCAAAATAAATGAGCGAATGAGTTTAAGGGTGATAATGAGGATTTAATGCAAAAAACGGGAGATTTTTCAGCAAAATCGATGTTTGCCATTAAGATAGCCTGTGGTTCGGATAGGATTAGCTTGGTTGATATCATTAAATTTTCCACAATCGACTGAAGGGTTTTCATTCCAACGACATTTGATAAGTCAAATGATTATTTTTTAATAATAAATAATTTTGATGAGGTACTTGCTGCGTATGGCACAACACATCATCCATACAAATTCGAACTCCTACATGAACCCCCCGAAAATTGCCCTAGAACAAGGTACAAGACTGTAATTCTTTCACGAATCGTCCGAGTTTAATCGATTTTGATGGATAGTTGATGAGTAATATGCACTCTACTTAAGTGTAACACTCGGTAATAGTAAGTACCTACTATATCAACAACTTGAGTTACTAAAAGAAACCGTCGGAATGAACCCAAAACTAAATAGTTTGGGTGATTTGGGCGTGATATAAAATTGCATCTTCCAAATAAAAATCATATTCGATCCCATAAAGTGAACCATCATAAACGGAAATATAGTTTACGAATCTCTTGGATTTCAACAATTCTAATCTTCTGTAAGGAGACTGTATAGAATTTGGTACTTGTTTGAGATGCGAGGAACCGATCGAGGGATTTATTGGCTTCTTACAATTCAAGGCTCAAAACGAAAGAGGAAGGGTAGGGGGTACAGGGTGGTGGGAGGGGGGGTGGTGGAGTTTTTTAGGTTAAATTTCAGTACTGAGGGCTGAATATTTAATTATGGTGTCTCCTAGTTGTATTTATTTAGGAAGATCAAAATAATTCAAAAAATAAATTATTGGGATGGTTAAAAGGTTTGGAATTTTTTGTCCAATGCATTCCCGTTTTTCAACCTCTCGTACTGTACAAAGTTGAAGTGATTTCGAGTTTACAAAAAACAAAAAAAAATTGTATCGTGCAAAGTAGTTGGAATTGAAGTACTCACTCAAATAACGCCGGCTCCTTTTCGTAAAAAATACCAACAAGCCCGACACTCGAGAATCACAGTTGAACGGATGCACTGAGACTGAAGGCCCTACGGACGCTAACGGAGGCCAACTCCTTCCCCAACACGACTTCCACCGCCCGTTTCGACTACACACCTTTCGTTTTTCTTTCTCGTCCGGACGACATCTCTCCCCCAGGAAGTGTCTTCTAAATGTTGAATAATACGCCCTTTTTTCGGCAAATCCCAACAGGTTTTATACGAGTAAAAACCGAACCGCCTTCTTCTTTTTCGGGATCCTTCCTTAAGAAAGTTCAGTATTTCAATAAAGAAGCTTTCTAAATACTCACCCACACGCCAGTTTTTATTTCTTCGAAGTTCAGGAAGTTTCAAGTCGTGACAACGTCAAGGTTACATGAGAAAGATCACAAGTTGTTTCGCTTTTTTACTTGTGTTTTAGTTTTCACTCAATTCCTTTCTCCTCTAAATTTACACCAAAACAGGTATCGAATATGGCTGTTCTAAGGTACTGGGTTCAAGCTTGATTCCCCTTGAAAATGATCATATATATATGTGGATACTGCATAGTCCCACTAATTCGGACCGGACCCTGTTCAGATTACCGATTTGTTCGGAATATAGAGACTCACAGAGACCAGTTTCTAGAATGAAGTGTACCTACTCCATGTGAATGTAATATACCTACTTAGTATACAAAAATTTATATTTATATCGTTCTTATGTTTATTTTATAATAAATAAGTATAAGTGTGAGCCATACCTCTACCTATTAACCATACTGTATGGCAAATTCCAAAAAAGTCATTTTGGATTATCCTACTTTTATTTAGTAGTATATTTTCCATAGATAGTATAATATACTATTATATAGTAGTATTATTATATAGTAGTATACTAACATTGCCCGATGAGCAGGTTACCTCGTGGGATGAACTAAATGCTGGATGAACTAATTGGTTCAATCTTCGGAGGCTGCCCAACATACATTAATAATATCAATTAAACACCCAGTCACATGCGAAAATTCCACCTGTTTCTTTTTCTAATTATCATTATTCATCGTGAAGATTCATATTGGGCTCGCTCGTATTACATATAAATAAATTAATAATTAAAACAACGTTAAATAGCGTCGTCCCATAGAAAATTTTCTTATGAAGTTTTAGCCTCTTATGCGTTTTAGCCTCTTCCTTGTGCTTTTAGCAAAACTTAAGGTTCTATTTGGGGGCATATTTGTTTTAATTGTGGTTGAAAATCCCGTCAGTGTAGCTTCCTCTTGCCTCCTCTGCTTTGGTACGCTGGTCCGTTACTAAGAAATGACCGGATGAATTTTAAACAGTTTTCTGAACACTGAGTCAAGCTATGTGACCCTGCAACGGAGTATCGGGTGGGGTATGGGGGACAATCGTGGTTCGATTATGAATTGGAGCATTAATTTGATGATTCAACTGACCAAACAGTTACTGGGTGATGGAACTTCTCGGATGGTAAACAACTCCGATAACACTTAGTTTGCTGAGGCGTTCAATGGAAAATCATAATAATATTATTAATATCATATTATGATAAATAATAATATGAACTTATTATGTTCAATGGAAAATCCGTTGAATTAATATTAGCACTAGTAAAGTCTTAATGGTACTTCCATTTCATATTATGTTCAGTTATTCTACTATTCTCTAACGGAGTTCCATAACCTTTTCACGTTGACCTCGCCAAAAATGAGGCTTTTGGGTTGTTCCGTGAATTGTACACGAAACAATTTTTCTATGTGTAAAATCAGTTTCAATTCACTGAAGATCAGCCGTATAATGTAACTTGTGTAATGAAATTAGTAAACAATGTAAATGGGCGAATAATCACGGTTATTTGCCAGTTAATCTTTTATGCTTGGTGGAAGAATATTATACGTGCGAAGAGCCCGTTGAAGAATAAAAATGCAATGAAGCAGTTGTTCTCACTGCAGGAAGAACGAAATTATTCTGATTCCGAAACCTAGTTACAACGTCATGAGCAGGGTGAGTGAAACTGTACTCTTTCAGGCTCTATTAAAGACTGCTCAACTCTATAAGGTTGCTCAGTTTAGGTTTTTGCAACCGGTTGAAATTGGATTCTTGTAGCAACGTTAGATTTTCTGACATATGAAAGGGAAATTCAAAGATGTGGCGTAAGCACTGTCCCATGCGGGTAGGCCCTAAAGCAAAATAGACTGTGCCAACGAATAGACAATTGTCAGCACGAGACAACGACAACACGAGAATGAGCTTCCGTAACCTTGTGCACACTACGTAAACTTGACTTGTCGACTTCATATTTGATTCTATGAGAATGCCGAGGTATTTTGGACTTGAAAGCCTAGCTATCACAGGACACGCAGCACACCTGTCCTTGCCACAACTAACATCGTGGAGGCGTAGCCTGAGATTGACAGGGCAGCCTGGAAGCAGACAAATGAAACGGCACAAAATTTGTATTGGGCAAGGTCAACGTCAAACCACTTTCTGCTGTCTATTTGGAGCAGGACCCTACTCTGCCTTCGCATACACGTCAACGCAGTCATCGCCGAAACGTCTCCTTACAACACCGCCTCGCCACCCGTACCAATCATGCCTAAATCGTTGATGTACATTTTGAAAGATATTGGTCCTGAGGAACAACACCATATCCACCTCAGTCAATGTAAGAACCATTATCTTAACACAGACCCCTCGAAACCAAGAGCCTCCCGTGGGAGAGTATCAAATGCCTAGGGTACGTCAATAAACAGTGGCATTGCCTTCCTTCCTTTATCCAGACCATTCATTATTTTTGACGTCAGATAGCATAATATTATGCTACCTAAATCCAAATTGAAGCGGAAGACAGATCGTGTTTTTACTAAATTACTAACGGCCGATATCGGCCGGTACACCATGTTTGTCACCAGCTGAAGTGGACAAACGACAGCCTTCTTCAAGACATCGGGAAAAAAATCCTGTATTCAGACTAAGATTGATCAGATGACATATGGGACGACCCACGCAGTCCATACAGGATTTCAGGACACGGGCCTCAATATCACCCCAATCCGGAGCAATACCGACAAGTAGGGAGTCAATAATTTTTCCAACTTCCTCTTCAGTGACTTCTCAAAGTCGAATTTCGTATTCCCAACCGTAGTTCCTGAAGAGGAGTGCCTATCAGTACACCGAAGCAGTTGGGTAGCTTGATGATGATTTACTCTAACAAAATAGAAATGTACCAAAATATAGAATATGTAATCAATATTATCTTATCGGACCCCCCAAGAGACACAACCCATAATATAGGTCACTCTTCTCATGAAGTACGTAATGGTACAATCAATCGACTTAAATTGAATCAACTACGTCAACAACTGATTACGTCCCACATGACCCGCTGTGACAACTTGACGAAACCAAGCGACTGTGAACAAAAACCGAGAATCTACATTTTTCATCAGGTTGTATCCATCTCAAACGTAATCCGCATTAATAGTTGTTTTCGCCGGTGTTACATCTGCGGTTAGTTGTCCCTACAGATGATTCGGTTGCCGAAGTCTTGTGGTTTTTCCCGAAGATTATTAATCAATATCTTGCGCCATTCGTAGATTTTTTCGCAATACACTTATCGCTCGCTGAATTCGAACGTTTGTAAGTGTTTCCAGTTCTTAACTCGTTGCTGGCTTATAATCCTTTGATTACTACTTGGCATTCCGGAAGTTATCCAATCCGTTTTTTTCATAATTTCCTACGATGTTTATCGTAACAATTATTGTTGCAGTAAGATGTTATGGGCAGTGTAGAAACTTAGTCTACAAAACCGCTATAAGTGCGGTTCAATGTGACTCACACGATTGAGTTATTTTCTTATTTGTGAAATTCATTTCATGTCATTAAAGACTTTTTAATTTTGGAGGGTTATTTTATTTCACAAATATTATCTGCTGTGCTCTAAGGCGACATAAGAACAAGTATACGAATAACCTGTTAAAGATGGCTGCGTTTTCAGAGGAACTAAGGTTTTCATGCCAACTTCACTGCAAAACCCCAATCTAAAAGAATTGCTCGATGGGCACCTTGGCGCTCAAAAGATGAAGAGCATCGCCAGGTCCTATGTATATTGGGACAACATCGACAAAGATATAGCCTCAGTCACTCGAGAATGCTTTGCTTGTATTTGATATGCCAAAGCACCAAACAGAATAATCCATAGATGACTACAGTAGAGGTTCCATGGCAGTAAATTCGTCTCGATCATGCTGGCCCATTCTTGAACAAAATTTGTTGGAAATATATTTAATATTTCCTGATAGTCGTCGATCCCTACACCAGATGGAATGAGGTAGGTATTCATTGTTCCTAGTCTAACGCCCAACAGCAACATCCCGTTCTTCAGAGAGACATTTTCCCTTTTCGGATTGCCAAATGTTATCGTCTCTGACAATATTGGGTGTTTTACATCTACCAAAATCAAAATTTTCCTGCATGTAAATCACATAGCTGCAGAACAATAGCTTCCTTTTCTTCGAAAATTCGCTAAAAGCTCAATTCGCCCTAAGTAAATCTGGTATGAGAACTGAGAAGGTCCTGGTGGCTGCCTCCTACAATGTCGAGGACCATCGAATTTGATAATCACGATGACGTTTAACCTTAATCGAAGTGAAAGAACTCCATAACCAGCTCAGCTGAGCATCACCTTCTGCTCCTCCACTGAAAAGTGAGGTTGTTTGTCCTCGGCTTTGGAGCCCATCAGATGGTCCATTTCATTTAACGCCCCTCCCCTGAGAGCCTTCTTCGAATAAAGTGAAGCGGAGAGAGTGATAGTTAATGCGTTATGAGATTTTCTCAATGGGAGCATGTCCGACCCTCAATACGATCAGCTCTAATTGCGGGGATGAGCAGAGTGGCCGCCCCATGGGAAACCGTCTTTGTTTTGTCTCCGTATCCATCCGGGATTCCTGACGTCATGCGAACTTTTTCAATGGAAAGAAACATCACTCATTTTCCCCTCAACACTTCCTTAAAGACGATGATTTAAACACCGTGCGACCTGACTTTCCACTATTCGTGTAAACTCGAACGAATTCACTGCCAAGGGCCTAAGCACAGTGGCCCAACTACGATTTTGACTGGTCAACATTCTCACAGGAGAGTTTGTTAATATTTCCGAAACCCCTAGTTGAAATTCATTTGAAAAATCCAGGTTTAACATATCTCTTCATTTTTTATACCAACAACTGTTCAAAACATTTTTATTGAACATCAACGTTTTAGAATATGACATATCTAAAAAAAAAATCCAAAAATATGACTTTATACAATGTATTAAATTCAAATCTGTGCCAGTCTGGCAAAAGTCAAAATCTTTGGATTTTTTAAATTTTCTTACATTTAGATTCTGCTGGAAGAATCTATATATCACTAAACGCTCTCTACAAAATGTTTCCAGCTCCATGTCCCCGCTTGAACGTTGAAAAATTTCGTACATCATAATAATTATGGTGTAATTATTATATTATTATTACTATAATTATTATAGTTTGGTAGTGAAGGAGGCAGGCAGTGAAGAGCCAAGCACCAGAGAAAACAAACCAAAGAATGAAATATTGGGAAAACAAAGAATGAAATAGACAGTGCGAGGTTAATTTCACTACCCTGGTCCTCAAGGAGTGCAGGAACTTCATCGAGTGCTGCCAGTTCAAACAGATTGAACCGATTGTATCTTGCGCGTGGCGACTGCTCTGAACTTGTTCATGAATTTTCACGCTGGGACGAATCATTGATGGGTTCGGTGAAGGCGATTTTAGGGTTAGGCAATCGTGTATTCCCTTGTAGAAGATTTAGCCCTTGTGCAATATCTTGTCAGGTCGATTGGTAGGCAAATTGGGCAGAATTTAGAAGACCAAGGCAAAATTCATACATTCTTTGAGTTCTGGCTCAATCCATTTCCACACGTATATAGTCCGCTCATACGATAACATTGAAACGACATCTCGTCTTTTTTTTTTAGATGGGCCGTTTCGACTGTTATGACGAGGCAGAACTTCATCCCAGCCAGCTCGCCGGACGACCCCATGATTCTGGCGCTCATACCTTGGTGGGATATGGGCAATCACGACAACGCTCAAGTAAGTACCACGGTGTAGAAGATATTGCATCAAGGGTTTCCTCTGTACTTTTTCGGTTCTTTCCTACTGGGCCAATGGAGTACCCGATTTATTTCAGCCAAGGTTTCTTGTCATTAAAAATCATATTTTAATGATATTGAACATTTGGAGATGCACTCAATTTTAGGAGAGTCAAGAGCTCACTTTCTTTGTCACCACTAAAATTTAGGATGTTGAGGAAAAAGTCAATAATATTGTTATGGTTTAAGGGTCTGAGCGTTTTAGAGATAAAGTGAACAGTTTATTGCTTTTAGAACACAACTTAACATTGTATTCTTCACACAACAACTGTAAAACATGGTCACAAATGGTGTAACACCCTCACATCGCTCCCCCCGTTTCACACTGTCATAGCTTCCGAGTGGGTAGTCGAATTCAGAAAACAACATCGTTGATGGCTTCCACGACTTAACAGGGCCCCATCCACTTTTCAACCTTGCGGCGTGGGTAATAGTTCCAAACCTTGTCAGCAGTCGTATCCCAAGAAGTCTCTCCCAAGAAATACCCCTTGGTCCTGAAGCTCTTGGGCACATGTCAAAATACACTTGCCAACCAACAAGTGTGCAGGGAGCGTCAGCCTACGTCCTAGGTTGAGCTCGGTGGTGAGTACCCACTGGATCCGTCGCCCTATATGCGCAGTAGAACATAAGGGAACCACTGGTCCTTGTCTCGTTGATTCTTATCAACCATCTTGGAGAGCATATGCTACAGTGCCCTGTTGAATCAGTCAACAAGTCCGTCACTCTGCGACCTTCTTGGGTTTGTCCTAGTCTATGAATCTGGAGCACGCTCATCACCTCCTTGAATATCGCGGACTCAAACCCTGTGAAGGACCCCAAAATGTAGACCACTGTATCAACCAGGCTGTGATATCCCATACAGGATAAGCCTCTGGTTACTTCGGAAAATAGTCAATGACTACTACCGTATCCTATTCCCTCGCTCAGGCATGGCAATGGTCTTACTACATCCAGTCCAACCCTCTCAAAAGGGGTAGCTGTGACGTGTGTCCTCATGGGGGATTTGGATCGTGGGTTTGAGTAGCATCACCAGGTTTCGCAGTTGATACAGCACAGTTGAACATCCCACTGCTGTCACCAATGTTCTATTTTCGGGGCAACAGTTTGTCGCTTGAAATCTAGAACACAAATCAACTTTTTGTTTGTTACACAACAACTATAAAACAGGAAAACACATGTTGTAACTTTCTGACAATATTCATTCGTTAAAATATTGATTCCTGATTTGTATTTTTAGTTGACCACAGACTACAACATAGAGGCCGACAGAAGCGAGTACAGGACCTGCAGGGCCTTCTCTGCAGGCGATCAAGTCTTCATGTCCTACGGGAAACGTCCCAATTCCGAGCTCTTCCTACACAACGGATTCGTCCACATTGACAACCAATCAGACGGCGTCAAACTCCGTCTGGGCGTCTCCAAATCCGACCCTCTGGTGTCTCTCAAGTGCGCACTCCTCAAAAAGCTCGGCATCCCCTCGTCGGCCGAGTTCCTTCTCCCGGCTTCCGTCCGCCCTTTCCACCCTCACGGGAAGTTTTTCGCGTTTCTAAGGATATTCAACATGGATCAAGGTAAACTAGTTGTTAATTATGGAACGAGAGCTTTGCAATTGATACAAAAGATACCTGTTGTCCAATGATTTGAATAGCTCCCAACTGTGGGGATGAAACCAAAGGTCTGATATAAACAAAATAAAATAGCCATAAATATAAGTAGGAAAATAGCAATAAATCCCGGACGGGCCCCCAATGTAATAGCACAAGTCCCCCGTTCAGCCCCCCCCCCTCCCGTCTGGATGTAGATCCGCCACTGGATGGGGCGATAGGTGAGGCAGTAGACAGGTCTATATTATGGTAGTGATCTATATGTCCAACTAATCTATATGGTACTAATCAGTTGATTGGGGGATATTTTTATTTTGCAACCCCATCCATCTATAATATAGATTATGCCCATCTACATTATTTTCTTCCCGGGCTGATGACGCTGTAACGCGAAAATTACCGTAAGATTTACAATTGTTTACTCTCAAGTGTTACTCTCTTTCTATTTTCTCCTCCTGTGAAAATATTTATCCAGTCTATCACTGCGAGTGTTTTCGTTTGGATTTAGATCACTACACAGATTAGTAGGTACCATAATATAAATCAGTCCACTGCCGCACCTATCGCCCCATCCTCTTGTGAGGATCCAGATTATTAAAGTAAGATAGTCTTGGCAGGCTAACGCCATTTAGGTGGTTCTGCTTTACTTAATAGTAACATACTAAAATAGTAACGAAATCGGGGCTGAGTACGTTTTACTATACTTTTACCCATTTTATTTTGACAATAATTTCGCTTTGTTTACCTTTTGTGTTTGTTGCTCATGTAGCTGGATTAAAAGAATGGACCAAGAGCGAAAACAAAGAGGATCTCATGCTCCCAGATCTCACTCTCCCCGTCGATACGAAGGTCTGGCGTTTTCTGTCAACGCGGATAAAACTCCTTTTGGCGGCATATCCCACGTCATTGAAGGTTCGTACAGCTACCAGCACAGCTACCAACTAGGGGCATGATATTTACAAATCCCCCCCCCCCCCCTTCGGTGGCCCGTACATCTTTACCGAGATAAATAATGGTCCCTTTATGGACCACCCTTCATCCACCAACCCGCAAAGTTAATCAGATGACAGTCAACCAGTGTCCGACACGACTCTTAGCCAAAGGCAATCGATGCGGAGAAATACACACCCACACGACGCTTATTGATAACCTTGCTAGTGTGAAGCCTTACTGCGTATTGAAATTTGCCGCATAATAGTGATTTTATTTTTAATTAGTTGTATCGCTTATACAAATGTTTTTGACTCATTTTCATTTACAACTCCAAGCTTTAGTTTTCATTGGCAAGTTCGAAAAATATGCTTCGTGTGTCTAGTTCGATTGGCGGTACGGTGTAACTGTGCTCGATCTAGCTGGGACTAACAATTATTGTCGATTCGTTGTGTTAATTCAAAACAAAATCGTTACTCGACTGTCAGTACGCGAAAATGGTGCTCCATGAGATTCTTTGGGCTCTTCAACAACGTGTTGGAGGTATCCCGTCAACCGACGATGAATTGCTAGAGGCGGAAGACGCGTATCCGGACAGCGTTAAATTGTACAAACAACTGTTTTCCGATGTCATTCAGCATCTGGAACACATCCACAAGTTCATCAACTGCGTTGAAACGACTCGATCAAAAGAATCTGACGACGAGAATCCAAGTAAAACAACTGGTTTATATAAGCAAGCATTTTGTGGCGGTGTTAAAGAAGTGCTTTCTAATTTCACTCCTCTTTTTGTTGAAATTGAACAACTCGTACTGAATGACGAACATTTTTCTATTATCTCTATGGCGACGAAACTCCACCCGCTTGCTGCAGCCGTTCGCGCCATGAAGGACGCTGTCGTTGAATTGGAAACAAAGGAAATCGTCGGATGCCAGGTTTTGGATGTGTGCGAAAATTACTGTCACTGCGGCACGTCACTTGTTGAGTCAGCTTTTCAAATTATTTATAAAACTTGTTTAAAGCCGTTTTTCCTTCAAACGAACCTGTGGTTGCTTCGCGCTGAACTGTACGACCCGTTCAACGAGTATTTCATAGGCGCAGCTGAAATATCGTCGACGTTCGATGGTGATAGTGGAAGTATTGCGGCATCCAGCGTTTCCAGTTTGGATACCTTGGACGATTCGAAGGCGAGCTGCTATAAGATCGTCCTAGAAAAGCTACCGTTCTTCATTCCGTATTCGATAGCCAAAAAAGTACTTTTCGTAGGTGAGTCTCTATTAATGTGTCAGCAGGATCCAGCTAGGAAGGTTGAGCTTTTGGAAGAACAACGGGAAACAATCCTCCATCGTTGCGGACTGAGTCCGTTTGAAGTTGTGAACAAAATGAATAAGTTCGAAGAAGGTGAAACTTTGAACGTTGACAGCTTCGACACGTTCATAACTGATATTTTCAATGGAGTCAACCGATTTGCCAGGCAGCTCGCTGAAGAAATGGCAGACGTTAGAGGGCAGCTGGTCCTTATGAGAGACCTGTATTTGCTTGGGAGAGGCGAATTGTTTCAAGAGTTCATCCTTCGATCTCGGAACTACCTAAATCGACCAGCTCACAAAGCCAAAATCCGAAGTTTGAAAGCGTTTTTCGACGACGCTTTCTACTACGTTTATCTCACTGATGATTCGGAGATTCTTGACGCGGTCAGCTTTTCTTTTCCATCGAAGGATACCATTCCGGCAGGAGCAGCCACGTTGGATTGTCTGAACTTGGAAGTCAAAATCAAGTGGCCCCTCGACACCATATTTGCCCCAGATGTGATGTCTTATTTCAGAAAGATGTTCAGATTTCTGTTGAAACTTAAAAAAGCTCAAATAACCCTGAGCAACGCCTGGTTGGAAATGAATTGTACGAATAACCACTACAATTCTGCAATTTTACTTAAAATGACGTTTATGAGAAACAAATTGAGTGCCTTCATTGGAAACTTGCAGAGCTACTGTTTCACAGACGTAATCGAACATGAAATGCAAGAGCTTCTACGGATTGTAGACAATTCGAATACTTACACTGCTATCCAAAACGCCGTCGGAGTGTTCCAATGTAACGTATTGGAACAACTATTTTTGAATGTGAGTACTGCCGACGATTACTTAGTTGGTCAAGACACTCTAAATTGGACTGAAGTCACTGACCCCAATCTCACTCAGCAGTCTCACCAAGGATCGAGGGACAAGTCCAGAGCTGAAAAGTCCAAACAGAGATCAATTCGCGACCAGAAGACCAAATCTCTGATTTACCCTGAAAAATCGACTCGCGAGCAAAAAACGAGGTCCCTCATACTGCGGGAGAAGTCGTCTCTGATCAAAGGAACGACAGAAGACCTCAACCTCGAACTGCAGAAAGTTTTCGCCGACATTTTCAGCTGTTGCCTCAGATTTGGCAATTGTGCCGCGGATTTGAGGAGCGTCAAAGAGAGTCAACTTGTTGAAATTGAAACGAAAACAGATGCCGCCATCCAGTTTTTATATCTGCTATCGAAAACCTACGATGACAACAGCTACCTGTCTAACCTGTTGTATCGACTTGATTTCAATGGGTTTTTCAGACAAACGTATGATCCAGTACTGTAATGCGCCTCGCACTGTGTCTCTCAGTGTGTACCTACTAATCATAATATATTATGAAATGCCTCCATTGTCTACGGATCTCTGCATAACAGCCCAACTTTACGGTGTTATGAGTCATTATTAACGTGATCATTCAATTACCATCATTACGATCTGAGCCTTGAAGGTGGTTCCAAAACTGTGATGTACTTATGTTTCTTGTTATTCTATTTTATGTTACGCAGTCATCGAACCCAACCAGTAACCAATTGATATTATCTTGTTATGGAGTCATAATTACGTCAATTCTTGTGCTATTAAACGTTCAACATATTCTTGTAATAGTTGTTCTTTATGAAAAATCCTAATTTTCATCTCTAATTAATTTCACTCTGCAAGAGAAGAATTTTCATGGGGTTTTCGGGTTAATTTTGCTTTAGAGTCGACAAAGGTTATAGCCTCCTCAGGACTTTAACCTGACGATGCCTAGGCCCCGGATCAGCTCAGAGGCTAGAATAATATGTTCCATGATTATAGAAATTTAGGGCCGAGTTTTTAGTGGTACTATAATTGCCTTTTTCCAGAGAGGAGGAAACACTCCCGCTGAATTAGACTTGTTGAAAATATGATACAAAACAGAGTGATGACATCGGCTGAAATAATATTTCATAATACATATTATGTCAAATATCAGTAGAAATTCCATCAGCTTTTGATTTGACCATGAAGAGGACTTCTCCCCCTACACTCACTAATTTCACGTAATCTGAATTCAGCATGTGGTATCGCCATAGAGAGGTATGCCTGGATGTTGGTTTTATTAGTCAGAGGGACCCCACCCACAATATGCTCATTCAACTGCTCAACTGACACAGGCAACACAGAAGTCCTACTCTTTTTACCACGAACTACTCTTCCTAATCCACCAACGATATTCCAAAGATCTTTAGGGGAAAGATTTCACGTGATTTCTCAGCTTTTGTAGACTTTATTATTCTCATCAGTTGCATTTTTCTTGTATGTTTTATACGCACTGTCTCGTGCTGTGGTGATTCATCAAATCGGAGTCTCGAAACTATGAGAAGTGCAACTCCACCTCTTCCCTTACCAAATCTGTCATTTTGCACCCAAGAATAGATTCCAACATTCATTGACCTGTCATCTATTCCAGGCTTCAAAAAAGTCTCATATAGCGCAATTATGTAGAAAATTTCATTTCTTGTCTCGGTGTGCAACAACTGACTCGATGTTAAGGTGAGCGATTTTCTGGGTGTTTAGAAAAGGGGCTAATTGCTCTTTCAGATACACACTAGCTGTCATCTAACCGCATGGGAGCTATAAACATACAAATTAAATAGCCATTATATTGAAGAAAATTGAAGATAGACTCTGAAACCCGAGCCATAGAGGGAGTAGAGTACGCCCAGGTTCTTGAGTCCTGCTACAATCTATTTATCTACACCTACAATACAACCTTTAACAACTTGTAAATTCTTTCACAGGACGACGAAAACATATTGGCCGAGCAGAACCTCGCCCCTTGCATGAGGCTCGCCATACTCCAAAGAATGACTGAAAAGCGGATCCTCAACAACACGATATCTGATCTGGAAAAACTCGAAAACGGGTTCGACCCCAATGAACAGTGAAATAGGTTTAATGATAACCACCTTTGTTTTGTGGACCGAGAAAAAACGTCGGTATTGTAAACGCAGTAAAACCGGTATTTACAGCCCAAGCATGTCAAGTTAGCTACTTCATGACAATAATTTTGTTTATTCTAACACATTAATTCCTCTTACGTACAAACTTCTCAAAATCTCGAAACATTTCTTTGGACTATAGTACTTCTCTTAGGTGCCCAGATCTAGGCTTGATCATTTGCCATTTTGCGCGGTTGGGGTCCCAAAACTCTGTTATCAGAATTAAGTACAGTATTACTAACTTATTTTCCTCCTCCATCGTCAGCCAATAACATTTAGGTATTCTCAACAAGTGTATTATTTCAACTTGTTAATAGTATATTCTGGCAAATGGGTAATTTGATACTTCTCCATATAAATATTATGTTTTAGAAATAAGTGATTCTGTGTTGTGATTGTTGATGTACGGGCTCAACGTTGATTTTTGAGTTGTTTTTTAATAGCTAATAACTAATCACTGTGAGATAAATAATACTAATAAAGTTTTAATCTGTTAATTTCAGGGATTTTGATTTGATTCTCCTTCGACTTGATAACTCTGTTTTGTAGAATAGGTAGTTGAGGAGGTGAATATCAAGAGGTTAGGTATACGTCTCCACTTCTTCGCTAAAAGAGGCACCATCCTTTGTTGCATAAACGTTCCAAAATTTCACATTGAAAATAATATATCATACGAGTAAGTGGAGAGGAAAAATAGCCTTTTCTCTCGTATCGTCACTGTTTCACTCAGAGGACCTCCTGAGTCGCCTAATGAGAAATAGGCCTTGCAAACGGCGCCTGATGATGTCGATGGTTCATTCGATTTTGCTGCATAAGGCAGAGATGTGTGCCGATGCTCTGAAAGTTGCATAGGTACTATAGGAAGCACATGTCATGAAAGCTGTGCATCGTAAAGGAGCACTGTGGATTGCATGCACCAACACGACAGTTTCAGAACCACAATACTCGTCTTTGCTAGTGTACAGCTGCTGGTTGCAGAAAGGAAGCGGAGCGACGAAGGAGAGAGATCCTGCATTTCCAGAGAAGAAAGAGAACGCACAATAACAAGATGGCAGGAGATCTAACCCTGTTCATATTTGAACTGGTGACTCAATTTTCCTTCAATTGCAATTGTTTGCAATAGTTAGATTCCTTAATTTTAACTTAGGTCAGAAGTTACTCACTTTTAACCTAACTTGAAATTTACACATTATTATTTTTTTAATTTTTTTTAGTTCAGTTTTGGATTTTTAACTTTGAAATTTGCGATTTTGTATTTTTTCTTTGCTATGTTCGATAATGAACCATTGGAATCGACCAAGGAATGTGAAGTATACCTAGCAGAGGATTAGGAAATAATTTAAAACTGGTAGGTTGAACATGAAGAAAAGGCGAGTTCAGCAAGCATCACATGAAGCTGGTCCCCAATGTAGGCGGAGAATTAGTCTATTTCTCTCGTACATGATACCATTTTTTTACCAACTCATTTTTGTCATTTTTAAACTTACAATGGCGGTTTCTTAAACGAAATTTGATGGAGAATCTGAATTTGCAATTAGATTTTTCCTGTCACTTTTTTTATTTTGTACGAAATTTATTTAAACTTGTAAAAAATGGGCATTTGACAGAATTTTTTTCTTTTTGACATATTTATGTCTTTGCTTTGGCACATTAAAATAGAAAACTGTCACGAAAGTGTCCTCGAAAAGCGTTACCAACATTTTACGATAATTTTCACTTACAACCAAACCATTGCTAGGGAATGAAACTTCTGTAGTTTTCATCGGACAAAAATCGTTCTCCATTCAATCGAAAGCTCTCGATTTATAACGCATTTCTTGCGTATTTGTTCTTGGTATTTATGTCAGACTTATATATATTTTTATGTTATAAATTGATATAGTGAACACTGCCGCTTGTTTTGTGATCAATTGCTTGAGGTTGAATTTACCCAGGCACTCAGGCGCTCACGCGTCGTTTTGACGCACTAGGTTTGACGTACATAGATCAGGCGCTCACGCGTCGATTTGACGCACTAGGTTTGACGTACATAGATCAGGCGCTCACGCGTCGATTTGACGCACTAGGTTTGACGTACATAGATCAGGCGCTCACTCGTCGATTTGACGCACTAGGTTTGACGTACATAGATCAGGCGCTCACGCGTCGTTTTGACGCACTAGGTTTGACGTACATAGATCAGGCGCTCACGCGTCGATTTGACGCACTAGGTTTGACGTACATAGATCAGGCGCTCACGCGTCGTTTTGACGCACTAGGTTTGACGTACATAGATCAGGCGCTCACGCGTTGATTTGACGCACTAGGTTTGACGTACATAGATCAGGCGCTCACGCGTCGTTTTGACGTACATAGATCAGGCGCTCACGCGTCGATTTGACGCACTAGGTTTGACGTACGTACATGGATCAGGCGCTCACGCGTCGTTTTGACGCACTAGCTTTGACGTACATAGATTAGACGCTTAGAGCTACTCACACTTGGTGTGAGTAGTGTCTGATCTATGTACGTCGAAACGACATCTGAGTAGCTCTAAAGGCTAATTTACACTATTTCAGTTACATGTAGAGTAGAGTGGTAGAGTGTAAGCAATACACCCTACTCCTGTGCGTTCAAGTTCGGTAGAGTAGAGTTCACTCTACTAACCAGTAGAGTTCGCTCTACTAACTAGTATCTGTGATCTGGAGGCAATAGCTTCCCACGTTGGAGTCCAACTCCATCTTGTACACTATTCAACTACTACCCCGATGATGGAGAAAAAAAATTTGTTCTCGGTATTTATGTCAGACTTATATATATTTTTATGTTATAAATAGATATAGTGAACACTGGCGCTTGTTTTGTGATCAATTGCTTGAGGTTGAGGTTACCTACATTAAATTACATAGAAATTTTCTGTTTTCATTAAAATAATACTACATCCTAACAAAGTTGGTCGTGTAGGCTACTGGGATTCGTTGTTATGTTATTTTGATTTAGCCATCAGAGTGAATACATGTGTGCTCCAAATCTTACATATTTTATTTGTGTAATTGGTTTTAGAGTGATTAATCGACCATATCAATGTGATCAAAAATAAATTTGTTACTGAACGGTTTATTAAGATTGGATATTATTAATATTCACATAAAATGTCCCAATGTGTTGCAGACTCGTATGCAAGCATTTAGACACACGTCAAAATACGATTTTTTTTCTAAAAGTATGTTTTTTTTTACAAAACGAAGAAACTTATCACAAATCAACTTGTATTCTCCACCCCAAAAGTATTAAAAATTATAGAAACCAGAACGCCAAAAAATTTAGGTTGGCACAGAAATTTCTAAGCTTCAGCATTATTCAAAAGAAAACAGTGTCAAGCCCTCTATCTTGAAAACTAAGCTAGTGTGCGAAAAACTGATGTCAGATTGGGATTCTCCATCAAATTTCGTTTAAGAAACCGCCATTGTAATTTTGCAAAATGACAAAAATGGTGGTTCACTTCCGTGTTAGGTAGGTACTTACTTCGAAAAATATTTAGCGGTAACATTACCACGTCTACCAGAAATACTCGATTTATTCAAAAAGGAATCAGGTCCACCGGCTTTTGGCAAAATGAACATGTTCAAATTGTACACTTCTGTATATTGTTAGTCGAAGGGCTAAGTACATGAGTAATTAAAATGTACGGTATCTTGTGGTCCCATGCCAGTTTTAATGAGGTTGTATCAAAATTTGGGGTTATTACTGTTGAGTTGTAATGAGTTTTTCGGGTTTCCTGGAAAGTTTTTCAAAAGTGACGTTTCCCAGCAAAAAAGCTCCTCAGTTTATGTTCCCAGATGAGTGATTTCGATCCTCCAGTAATTAGATCAAAGTGTAAGTTCAATCGTCCCAAATATTCACTTGAAGATATTCTCAAAGAAGAAATAAAGCAGTTGTCGTCTCATAGATACGCAATCTGTTGGTGATTCCTTGTCTTGTCGTGTTTCGGACAAATGGGCTAAGGAGCTATTTATGCGACGATCTGTTGTAAGTACATGGGAGATGGGCTCGGTTTTTATCTTGGCGTCTAATTAGGAGACCACACATCAAAGAGGGGAGGTCAGGCTCTTCGAGATAATTCTTCGATAAACTGCATCAAATAATGAACCTTAACAGAAAAATAACCACAGATAATCCTTTTGAACCGATAACAACCGCTATCTTGTTAACTATGTTGTACGCCGTTCTGTCAACTTTTTCGGCTATCTTTATCCGGTCTTCTCTGCAAAAGGTGAAGAAAGTACTTGGGAATAATTTCATACTTGGGGGTTCTATTAGGGATTGTATAGAGTTGACGTGGATATAATCGAATGGACTGTCGGTTTTCAAACGTCGCTTCCGACAGATTGGCGAGTCCTGGGCTTCCTCAGGAGAGGAGGGACCTCGTCTTCAAGTTCCTCATCATCGGCGACTATGGAGTTGGTGAGTAACTCGATATTGTGTTCCAAGTTTCCTCAGTGAGTTACGATGTATGAACGATGAGCATTCGTATTTATTTGTACATAATTCACTGGTTATATTTTGTACTCACTCATTTGATCATGAAGCGTACCATCACTTGTAGCCAACTACCTTGGTTCGAGTGATTGGTCAGTAGATACCCAGTTGCGAATTTTGTAGTTTATAGTTGTTTCACTTGTAGAATTGGCCAGAAATGAGTGAATGTCCAGCGTTTATAGTGATTTGTGGTTTTGTAACTACCAACTCCTCGAGTAAAACTAAGCACAACCTTCACCCTCAACCAAAATCTGTGTCAGACTGGAACTGGACCAAAAGAAGGAGGAAACTTAGTCGAAAGCTATTCACATCTCCTTAGCAGATCTTATGACAAGTCCGAATTTTTTAGGACTGAAGCGAAGCTAGAATTGAGAAAAGCCTTCTGTTCACTTTCACTGAATAATACGAACACTTCTATACCTCACCATCACTCATAATCACAACTCTATTGTGAGCCATCAACCTCATCATCTGTGTCTGATTCTGGTTGGTTAGTTGGAACTGGATTAAGGAATTCAGATCTTCTTCCCTGTGATCTTATGAAAAGTCTGAATTCGTCAGGATGTTATAGTTGTGACAAACGTCATCGTTTACCAGTTCCACGTCTTAAGAATCCAGTCGAACCATCTAAAAGTTTGGCCAGTTGATGTAGTGTGACTTCGGAGATAGTGTGAATATCACTCGTAGAGAGGGTAGGTACCTTTGCCAGGGGTCTTCCAGGAAATTCCAATTTTTCCCCTACAGAAAACGCTACTGTGTGGAATTGAAACACCATTTTATACTACTAGATTACCATTTAATTGTCAATTGTTTCCATCAATTAATTGTCAATTAAGACCATCTTAAGAGCGTTTGCTGGGAATACATTATAAGTTGGAAACACTCCCAGTAGCCACCACTGGTAAAACGTAGAGGTTAGTTTTTTTTATCTGCTGGTCTACTGAAACTAACAGTATTTTGGTTTATATTTCAGGTAAAACAGCTATCGTCAGGAGGTATACAGAAGGTATGTTCTTTTATGGGTACTTACTTCTAACCTGACTTTGACATCATGACTGAATATACGTATATTGTGCATGAAAGTTGAGGGTGTTCTCATGTGAATGGCCAATTCGTGAACGCTTTCACATGAAAATGTCGCTGATCCTCCCGATCCCACAACCTGGGAAACTAGTGACATTTGTCTTGCAAAACACCATCTTGATAACAAATGGTATTGCATACAGAGGCGTTTGATGAGGGGGGGGGGGGGGATGATTGTTATGAGGCGTAACCTAACCTAACCTAAGGATTACCCTAACCTATCCTAATCTGACCCATCTGGGTCATTACTGTGCGCACTAGATGAGTGAAATTGACTCCAACTCACCTTAGATATCTGATTTGGCTTGATGTTGCCCAGCTTGGAAGGGATAACGGATCTGTGTCAACAGGTCCTCCCTTATCCCAGGTGGTTCTATCAAAAACTCTGGAACATCACACACCTCAAGTTAACTTTGGACTTGAGGAAAATTTTCTTCCCTTCCAACCAATAATCAGTTTTGACACTTCAGTGAATTTTATTTCAAAACTAACTAATTACATATTGACATAACCTGTTGCTTTCAGGGAAGTTTTCTTCAAACTACAAAATCACAGTAGGAGCTGACTTTTGTATGAGGAGTATGATGTGGGACGCCAAAACTCGAGTCAGCTTACAACTTTGGTAAGTTAGATCACTCAAGATCACTGATGATGTGTCGACTGACTACACATCACCACCTTCTTTCCTACCACATAATATATTATGAAGTACCAACTCTTCATAGTTTGCTCCTGTGACTTTGTATTGCCAGTTCCTGTGATTGTATGGATTTTGTTGTTTCAGACTTCCTGGCGTTATAAAATCATCTGTTTATTCTCTTCCAGGGACATTGCAGGCCACGAAAGATTTAGTTATATGACAAGAGTATATTACAAATATGCGTAAGTATTACAGAAAATTAAATCCTCGTTGTGTCCTAATTTCCCAAATTTTTCTTTCCAAACACCACAAGTTTTAGTGGTGTTGGTGTTAGCAGGTTTGTGTGGTCTTAAAGAATTGCAGTCCTCAAGGGTTGTGGTGAATGCTCCTCTTTTAGGAGAATTCTTCACTTATGTTGTCCCCTTTGAAAAAACAGGCTCTGCTACCAGGGAGACCTTTGGTAAGGAAGTGAAGACCTGAATAATTCCCAGCCCAGCCCATAGAAGAGGAAAGCCTCGGAAAGCCAAAAATCGGCAATATTATAGTAGCCCAGCCTTATTGCCCAATAGCTCCTAACTTTTTGGCAGGATATATCTCGATATATCTAGATTTTCATGATAGTGACACCTCCCAAATGCCGAAGGGTTGCTCAATAGGTACAATCAAAGGCATAGTTCTAACATGGACGTCTTAGGCGTGCAAAACGTGTTTTATAAAATTTGTAAAAAAAATGCAAAAAGCAAAATTGTTGAAGAAAACAAATTGATTTGGCCATGTAAGTACAAGTAGGAGTTGGGTAGAAATTCAGTTATTGTCAGTGATTTCCTAAACGCTCTATATGTCCACAAGCCTATGGAACAAGACGAAAAATACTGGAAGTCAATCAGAATAGCTAGAACGATGTTGGAATTTCCTGGTAGAATGTATTAGAATTATTTCAGTCAGCCACTGGTACGAGCATTGATTTAAGGTTAGGTTCGACTAGATAAGGTTAGGTTATGAATCTCCCACCACCACAACGACTTCTTGCCCGTATGCCCGACTTCTTGCCCTAGGCAGCAATTGATCGGTAAAAGCTTGATAAAAGTCAGTCAGAGTCCGTAGCAATTGCAATTCAACGTAATACCTTCATTTGCGAGTAGCACCATCAACTGTTCTGAATCTTTGGTGACCTGATGCACTCGATTATCGGCAGCTCAGGCTAAATGTGAATAGACGAATATGTTGTGAGTACCTACTGACGATTGGCAACAGCGACTGCTACAGGCAGCCTCGACACCATTTGCACAACCTTCTTCACCATTGCCTCCATGATACATTGTGTACATACGGTTTTTGCTTGTTGCGGGTCTCCAGGAGTAATGGGGGGCTGGACGTGCCACAACATTCTCTTTGTCTTAGCAGGTGGTAGTCCAGCTCACTACCATAAGCAATGGTTCATTGTGGCCCAAATCCCACAGAGGAGTCTGTGTCTCCTACCAGGCTCCTTGTGGCCATCCCATCCCTGGGCGGTCTTAAGCCTGAATGTTGTGGCCCCACGGCTTGTTGGTTTGGGTTCCCAATCTATTTTTATATCAATTATTATAAAGTATGTATTCTTGTCTTACAGGGTCGGTTGTGTTGTGGTATTTGATGTTACTCGCCAAGCATCTTTCAAATCCGTCACTCGAGTAAGTATCAACTTATTATCAAATATTATTATTTAGTTACAGGGGCGGCTCGTGGGCTCAGAAACTGGTGGGGCACCAGGGCAATATTTAGCAATATTTTCACTATTGGAACTAAACTCAAACTACCCTTACAGCTAAACTGCTTCATAATTAATGGTATGCAGCTCTTAGCAAGTCAGGAAACATCGTTCTCCAAAGAGTTCTCTTGAGGAGAGGGAAGATTACTGACCACTATCCAGGATTACCGACGAGGAGGTGGCTGCAAGGCAATCCCACCTACCCACCAAAATAATTATCTTCAAAATTATAGGAAGAATAAAAGAGAAATTGTGACTGTACGAGTACTATTCAAAGAGTACATTATAAAGGTAGTCAAAAAATTATATTATTGGAGTTTCTATTACTGGGGTTTTTAAAAATTAGCAATCGCGACCATCTGCTTCCTAGCCGAGTGGTACCTTGAAAACCCCCTCTAAAAATGTCCTCTTATGCCCAGATTGCACATACGTTTTCTTATCCAATCGTATCAAAACATTTTAAGCGATCACAGAACAGCAAGATTGATTTCAACTAGCTTTTAGAGTTCGTTGGTTAGCTCAAACAAAGCTCGAGTCAACGAAGTCACCATCAGTTTCAGGGATAACAAATAAAACAGTATTCTCAACGGTTGGCTGAGCTACATAATAATATTATGTATATTACTGTTATTAACGGTTATTAACTTACAGAATGTAGAAATCAACAAATGAGATTCTTTTGGGCGAATAGTGATCCACGTAGTATAGTACGGTTTTCTGTGGATCCACTTCAGTCTTGACGACTAGCAAAGCGTTCACGCGTTGCACGTGAGGTATTAAATTTCAATGTTTAGTTGATTAATATTATGGAGACAATAATTCACTTTTACTATGATGAGTAAATACGAAGCTAAAAACCACCAGTCAATGCATTCAAAATAATATTATAACGTCAGGCAACGTTTTGATATCATTCTTATCAAACATGGAAGAAAGCATGGAAGAATGAAACTCGTTCTTCCTTGACAAGGAACGATTCAACGATCGATTGTTTTCGGCGTTCAACTTGATACGATATTTTGGCCACCGCCCGGAACGCCTCCTATCTCGCAACACAGAGTGCCTTCCCCCACCCCAGGAAGCGCCTATACCTTCAACATTGAGACTGGGGCACTTCTGGTCGATCCGCTAATCGACTTTTTTAATCGATAAATCGAAACAAAATGCGACTCAGTGGAAGTGGGTAGTCATGGAGGAAGGGAGATCTCCCTTCTTCCATGGTGGGTAGTAGTAGGTAAGATTTTTTTCTCCTTGTTCTATGTTTTTTCTGTTTTCCTTTGCAAATTTTTGGGTGGGGCGAGGGCCAAGGTGGCCTTATGGACGAGCCGCCACTGTTTAGTTAGTACCTAAGTGTGTGAGTCCCAGCTATTTAAATACCTCAATACTGTCAGAGCCAAGCAATTTAATTTCCATTCATTTCCTGCTATTTTGTTACCAATCCAATTTAAAAAACTCTGCAAATTCTTGACACAACGGTTCATTATCTTCTTTGTACAGATCACCCTTCTGTCTAGATCACTAGGTCTAAATGTCTAGATCCTAAATGTTAGATGAATAATTAATTATTAATCATTAATAATAATTTGTTATTATTATAAATTATCACTAATTATTAACAATTGTATCAAGTACCTAGTGAAAATTATTATAATTTATTGTTAGGTATTAATAATTCATATTTATTACCTATTAATAATAATTATTATTAATTATGATTAATTAATACGATATAATTCTTTGGTTTTTAATACTACGTCGGTAATAATTTTTCTATAAAAGAAGTACTTACCTACCAACAAACATTCGAAATTACCTTCATTTCCGTAGCACGAAACGCACCTCAGAACAACAAACTCGACATCACTTAAGCCATATGATGTTCAAAAGAGCTTGTTAGTATGAAAATGGACCAGTATTTCAACATTTTGATTTACGATCGTGTTGTGAGGCACAATCTTTGAGCCGTCATTGTGAACGAACGGCTGGTCGTACAAAGCTGCGGATGGTCTTAAAAAATTCTACGGAACAAACTCCATCTAAATATGAAATAAAAAACATACCGTTTGATGGGAATTTTTCGAGATATGAAATTTTCAAAATTTCAAAATTCGTTTTGAACCCCTTCCCCTTGACCTAGGGTTATGAAAAGTTTCGAGGACCATTGTGGGGTTGGTCGAAACCCATAAAAAAAATTTCGTAATTTTAACTCAACGCTAACTGGGCAAAGTGCCACGGACGGCGGACGGCGGACGGCGGACGGCGGACGGCGGACGGCGGACGGCGTACGGCGGACGGACGGATTTTTTTTTATTCGATTTTCTGAATCTACGTATCTTGAAACGTAAACCAACAAATTTTGAGGGGGGGTTAAAATTTTTTTTTCTTTGGGCGATTCCAATGGTTCATTATCGAAGATAATAAACCAAAAAAATAATACAGTCCACTAATAAACAAAAAATAATATGGTCCTTTTAAACCAAAAAAAATAATGGTTCCATATGGTCCTTTGGGCCGGATTTGACTCGGGGTTTCTCAGTTACGACGAGATCGTTGTATGCCAAGTAGACCTGGAGACCAGGAACTGACACCTCTTGATTGACGGTCGTGGACACCATAACTTCTGACTTCTTCATGTTGTTCTCTTTGGTGCGAGCCCTAACGTTGTCCAGGAGGCGTTCCATCTCTCTTTGATTTTCTTGGCTCGTCCTTAGCCACTGCCAAGAGCGCTGTGATCTTCAGTTTCTTCGTCAGTCCAGTGGCTTCTTTGTGGAGCGTTGATCACTTCTCTTCTATGCTCGTTAAGCTTCCCTTCCTTCAATTCAGGCCCAGAGTTCAGCTTCCATTCGTATTCTTCCAGCTCTCTCATCCGATGCCTCCAGCAGGTGCTTCTGTTCTTCACCTTTTCCCTTCAAATTCACACCTTATTATTATTTCTCTAATGTTTTTCAAAAACTCAATTCTTATTTAGCATGATGTAGCGAAAAAAACTAAAGTGTACACATCATAAATAAGAGTGTCAGGAGTATCAGAAAGATAACTAATTGCTGTACGAAATGGTCCCTTGAATGGCAGGCTCTCCAATGACCATCCTCCATCAACTATCAGGTCACATAACTCTGTCTGTATCTTAAAAAATGTTCTGCAATTTTACAGTGGGTCAACGACTTGAATAACAAAGTGGTGTTGGATAATGGATGTCATGTTCCTGTCGTTCTCCTCGCCAACAAGTGGGACATTGGCGAAAGCTGCGTGTCGGACGAAGCAATCAACAAACTCTGCAAGGAGCACGGGATTTCCGCTTGGTTCAAGACCTCGGCTAAATATAATCTTAATATCGGTGAGTTTTATCAGACAATTTCAACACAAGACTCTTGAGAAACTGCTCCAATACAAGTTTGTGATGCCGCAGTTTTTAGACGAGCTGCCAACACAGTTTTGATCAATGAATCGGAGTGCTCCCTATTTAACAAGTCAGCGAACGCCCCCGATTGTGTTGGCAAAGCAAGATGCTTTAGTCAGGTTGACAATGACCTGAAGAAAGTCTTGCTCACCCATTTTAACGCGCTGAGGTCCGAAAGAGACCAGGAGACGTACCTTGCTGGATTCGTCCAGACCCAGGTCATAAGCAGGGGAAGGCTACAAAGTGGTCGTGGGTTGGCCAGGAACTATGCTGCTGTATATTCAGTAGGTATGTGTCCCCAGAGCGTAGTGCTGAATCAGCTTTTCAGCCCATGCTTTTGAGGGGCAGATTGGTACCTTCTGATACCCCTTACAGAAAGTACGAATCTGCCCCTGAAAAGCGTTCTCCACTTTGCATGGGGTGTCTCGAAAAACAAGAAAATTTCCCAAGAAGCGGCCATACCGCCTGAGGCTGATCGGTGGGGGAGACATCCCCAAAAACTCAGTAATATTCACAATCATATTGCAAGTATGATACTGACAACACCCCCCCCCCCCCCCATAATTTCACTAGCAGGGTTGACACTCATTCTGTGTGTCTTTCAAACTGGTGATTCTGTAGTAGGTAGTTGAAGCTAATTTTAACTTTATAAATATGATTTCTAGCTTCATTTAAAATATGATTTCACGGTTTTCTTAATAAGTCAAGAAATGAGAAAGAAGAAGTTAAAAATCAGGTTCCAAACTGGCTCCTGCTTATGATTTCCGGCTTCTTTTAAAATATGATTTCACAGTTTTCTTAATAAGTCAAGAAATGAGAAAGAAGAAGTTAAAAATCAGGTTCCAAACTGGCTCCTGCTTATGATTTCCGGCTTCTTTTAAAATATGATTTCACAGTTTTCTTAATAAGTCAAGAAATGGGAAAGAAGAAGTTGATTATCAGGTTCCAAGCCATAGCTTTCAATTTCTCACAATTTCCAGTCATTTTCTTGCGCAGTGTTAAATTCCAGTGTTTTATTTTTTCCAGAACAAGGAATCAGCAAATTAGTATCGGAAGCTATCAATTTGACGAGAGAAAATGAACTTCCAGTTAGAAAACCAGACAGCGTTGTGCTGACTGAAACGATACCATCCAGTGGCTCTGTGAGAGAAAAAGAACGCTGCTGCAACTGAAACCCTCCAATTTTGTGTAATAATTTTTACCTACCTTATTGTATTATTGTACCCTCTGCCAGTTATATAAATATGGAATTTAACAGTAATAAATTTTTTATGTTTGAATTGTATCTATTCTACTTTGTACCCAGTTTTCTATGAGTTATTTCAGTTAAGATCATCCATGGTATAATTCTGTGGTATGTTTCGAGCTTCTGTTGATTCAACTGTACCATCTTAAAAATTTAGGTGTTGTAACATAAATAATTTGATGATAACGTCAAAAAATGAATAACGTCGATACGTCGAGAGTTATGGTGGTTACATGGTTTGTGAAAAGCTGAAATGTTACCAAATGCATTACGCACATAGCGGCCAAATGGTAAAATCCTCCTTTTGTTCGGTTAGGATTTTAATTTTTTGTTCAAGACAATAAATTCATGCTCCTGATCTATTGAGGTTCCTCACCGTCGCTACTGCTTCCAGGGAACAACAGTTAGGACTTCTTGGTTCGAGTTAGTTGCTTCAGCACCAATAAGACTGAACTCGTAATATGGTGACGTTTCCTTGTTCAAGTTGAGAATTTCTAAAGCGAGCAAGTGGATATTTCCATTGGCATGAGAAGAAGTCTCATGGCTTCCGAAATTTCCAAAATTTGCGTGATACTCCTGAGTGGCTCCTAAAGCTAATATCGATGCTATTCACTCTATGAAGCTGTAGTTTGGTATGTAACCTTCTTAGGATTTCAACGTTAAGCAGAATAGGCCCATGATCGGCTGAGTGGCTCTTAAAGCTAATTTCTATGCTATTCACTCTATGAATCTGTAATTTGGTATGTAGCCTCCTTAGGACTGAAACTTTAAGCAGAGTAGACCTAGGATCAGGAGAGTGGCTCCTAAAGCTAATTTCTATGCTACTCACACTATGAGGCTGTAACTTGGCATGTAGCCTCCTGCTACATGTAGAATAGGCTGACACTAAGTAGAATAGGCCCAGGATCAGCTGATTGGCTCCTACAGCTAGCAGACATATCCACGATCAGATGTTTTGCCCCGTAAGGGAGAAATTAAGTTTGTCATAATATCGCCCGCTTTCCAGAACAATCTTTATACCTATAGCTATGCAGGTATGATTTGTGATGGTGGTATGAATTTTTTTGAATAGGTATTGGATTTTTGAGGGAAGACTGCACTGGAGAGCTCTTACATGGAGTGTTGATCACAGTCTACACCATATGATCGTCCTCATAGTATGATTATCCCATAATATTATTATTAATATTATGGGACGTTAATAATGGGATAATTTGAGATTATCTTACTGTTGAAGTTTCCTGGTACACCAGGCATCACACATATGATTACCCTATGGGTGCAGGTAGGCCGAGTAATCAAGCAACCGAAGAAGAAGTGGACACGTGATAACGTAGTGATAAGAGGAACCGAAATTGCATTGAAGTTTCACGTTGGTTATGATTTGATGTGAATTTTTTGGATTGTGGTCATAAATTGAGATTGTAGAAATTAATTGTGTATTCCACAGTCTCATTTCGACCAAATCTACTAACTGAAGTAATTCCTTTCATAAGACTGCCTTCTGTAATTATATCACCATGTCTGTTCTACCGAACGAAATCAACGCCGAACAAATCAAATCTGTAAGTAGATCATTATCTGTTCATCTAATTTTCATCTACACATCACCGTTTAACATCCAATTTTTGAACATGAAATACATACCCTACGCGAAGTCCTAGATAATTGCTGTTATTAGAATTAGGTACCCAGTCATAACTACCTGCCGATTGCCATCTCCACCCCCGCTACTCTCCGGATGCGTACCTACATCCTAAAACCTGGATGTATTCGACCCAGAACAATTTCAAGTCTTTTATAGGAAGTTCATGTTACCTACACATGACCTGAGAAGAGTTCATGAATGATCCATGGAATTCAAGTTTAGTTCTCAAGGAACTTCATACGGCACAGTTACACTGTCTCCAAACATAGTACTTACCTACTATGAGGAAAATGTTTATCAACTTTTCATAACGTCTTGTGCATTGCGAATTTGTCAATATCATAGAAACTTATTCGGACGTTTCACAGGCAAATGTAGCTGATCGCATCATTCAAATGTGCTCGATGTAGGTAGTATGATTAATAGGTATAAATTTTATACCTACTAGCTTTGAGAACATGAAGGGAAGAGATATATCCGAACGAACAAATGTTTGTGCGTTCGCTGCGTTGGGCAACGCAGGTTACCAACCGTTTCCACCGGGCGAGTGAACGAACATATCCGAACGAACAAATGATTGTTTGTTCACTCAGTTCGGCAACGCAGGTTGGCAACCGTTTCCACCGGCCGTGCAACCGTTTCCACTGGCCGTGCCCGAACGAAAAAATGACGACGCCGAACAAACATTCGTTCGCTTCGGTGGAAACAGCTCATTTTGTTCGTGTCGTTCTTCCACATTTCTCATTTCAATTTCCACGTTTTCCACATTAATCATTTCAATCCTAGGAAATTTCAATTCATTTCAGTTCTAGATGGACGAAGATTTAGTTTGTATTTCGGCCGCTTTTGTTGTACCTAATCTCTTTGTTGACTAAAAAGAAGAGGAAAAAACCATGCCTGTGGGTTTCAAAATTTATCCAGAAGAGGGTGAAAATCAATATTGACGAGAGTGTCAATATTGATTTTCACCCTCTTCTGGAAAAATTTTGAAACCCACAGGCATGGTTTTTTCCTCTTCTTCAAGAATTGAACCACGAGCCGGTGTAGGCGGACGGAAGTACCCACCTACCCTGGGTAGTTCTGTCCTAGGACAAATGTACCCACCTACATTGGGGTAGGGTACTTCTGTCACGGAACATTTTTCACGGTTCTATTAGCTCCAGAATTAAATTCATTGGTCCACTCCATCGCAAAATATAACGAATGAAAAAGTAATGAAAAAGTCGAGAAACGCGAACTAGAAAACCGAACTCAACAACCGAGCGAACGATAAAAAGATCGGCCTGGGCCGATCGCTGAAAATGGTTGACGAACGAACGTTTGTTCGCATGTTTGAAGGATCACCTGTTTCCACTGGCCGAACACGCCGAACGAAGATTCGCTCGGTCACCTAGTGAACAAACGAACATTCGCTCGTCAGGTGTTTCCACCAACCGAACGCCGAACGAAGATTCGCTCGGTCACCTAGTGAAGACGAGTGAACAAACGAACATTCGCTCGTCTGCTGTTTCCACCAACCGAACGAACACACATTTCTTCGTTCGCCGGTGTTCGCTCGGCCGGTGGAAACGCACCTTAATTAACTGATTATAAATATGGAAGAGATTTCTGACCCTGTACATCGTGTGGGAGGGAGTCTGAAAACAACATTCTGAGTGTAAAATTTACGTATACTTCTCCCTGTGAATGTCTATAATATAGACATTCACATCATATTATGATGAAAAAGGCATTAAATCCTCTCGGTTCTCAAATTTCCTTATTCTCCATATTATCAGTTCTTTGGTGACCACGTTGATCTTATTCAACTCTTATTGTGTTGACTTTGAAAATAAATTAGTTTACCAGAAACTCCATATTTTTGAATAAAGAGTAACAAGTCATTCAGTCCTGCCCCCTTTTTAAACCAAGATTTTTCATAGAAAACCCAACGTTTTTGAAAATTTCTTGAGTGACTGAGAAACGTTGGAACCTCTTCTGTAACAGTGTAGAATGATGAAATACTCAAATCCTACTTAAAAGTAAGTATAACCTCCTAAACAAGTGTGGGCAGGACTACAGCCTTTTCCCAGCAGGACTTTTGCTAAATTAAAAAATCGAATTAGGTATGCTACATTTATACGATCCTCCAACGAAATCACTCATGAAATTTTCAACTAGAAATCTTGGTTTATAGTTGTTCAGCTCCGCCTCAGAGTTTGAATGTCCTGACAGTCCTTCCACCCGAGTCTGTAGTTCTGAGTTCACCGCCAGAGGTGGCACCATCGCAGACACAATTTTCTAAGGTTCTAATAATAATTATAAGAACCTAAGGAAATTGTGTCAGCGATTAATTTTACTGGCCTACCCCGCATGTGTGGAGCGGGGCAGATGCTCGCTACTTGTCTTTGTTCTCATCTCATGGCTATGAGAACAATAGTCAAGGCAGGACTAAAGAATAGCCAAAATTAATCGTTAACTTAATGCCATTACTTAACCATCTCTTGTATTTGTCTTGCAGTTCAAAGATTTCCTGTCGTCTTACAACAAACTGTCAGAACTCTGTTTCATGGACTGTGTCAACGATTTCACCTCGCGCACCGTGAAAACTGGAGAAGTAAGTGCAGTTCACACATGTTAGAGGAGTTGTCATTCATTGAGCTGGTTTATTAGTCAACTTCCTTGCACGACCATATGTGTCTTGATGAATTCACTCGTTGCTCATTCCTGGTTATTTGACTGTTGAAATAGAAGTTCATGTTATATAATACATATTATGCAGGTCGTTGTTGGGGAGAATCCTTCAAGTTTTGTTCTTAAATCATAACACAATCATGTTGACCCTTGCCTTACTGCAGTTGAAGTTGGTACTCATGGTGTGGAATGTTGGCATATTATGCTAACATGGAATCCGGCTAGGGATGCTAATCAAAATCGATGTGGAGACATTGATCAGTAGCTTCGAGCTGAATATTACTTTTCACCTTGTCAAGGAGCTCATCAAATAAAGCTCAAAAGTTTTTTCATCCCGTTCAAGTTCTTGGTAAAGGCAAAAACTCCTGCCTCTTTGCGTTTTTGGTTGATTGGATGTACCCAAAACATTGTTGATCGTTGGCGTATCTGTAGTCGAAATTTGTGTCGACATGGATCAGTTTGCATGCGATGCATTCTACGACTGAGCTCAAGGAGTCAGGAGCTAAAAAGGAGCGAGAGACGTGAAGCTTACTGTAAATGGGATCCTGTAACGCATGGATACTATAACAAAATTGCCAAATATTAAACAAAAATTTTGTCTCGTGTATTTTGGATGCCGGGAGGACCTACTTGAGCTAAAAGTAGTTGTATTTAGTAAAGCCCTAATGGACCTACCAGTGCCCCTACCAGTGTGATACTATTGTTAGTTTTATATTCGCGAGCTATAGTGTGATATCAGGAGTATCACTAGTCTGATTTTCGAGAATAGTCAGTAGTTGGTAGTATTTATTCAGTAGTCAGTAGTATTTATTTTTCCCATTTGTTTTTCAAAGAAAGTGTTATGCTATTTCAATTCTATTTTCACAAGTGTTGTATTTATTTCTGCTATGGAATTTGATTGAATGGAGCTAGATTTATATAGCATGATACCTAAATAGTTCTGTATAGCAGGGAGAGCGGGCTACTTAGCCCGATGTTGTACAGATCAATCAATGAATTTGAGCAGTAGAATTGCAACGTGAAACTCAACAACCTAACTCCAAAATCTTGCAAACTGTATAACTGCAATGCTTGGGCACTCGAAGGTGATTTTATTAGATTTTATACTCCTAAAATGGTGGGAGGCAATCAGAGCTGTAATGGGTTCAGTATGTGCATGACCACTAACTTTTCGAGTTAGGTATGACCAACGAGATTTTTCTTTTAATAATTGTTTTTTTTAACTAAAATATATCAATTCCACAGGAGAAGTGTGCATTGAACTGCACAGAAAAATATCTCAAGATGAACCAGCGGATATCCCAGCGATTCCAGGAGTATCAGATTATTGCCAACGAAAACGCTATAGCAGCCACACAGAAGCTGGGAGGCAAATGATAGTTTATACCTTAAATATAGTGTTTTAATGCATTTTTTCGTCTTTACTGCCAACAGCCGTATCTCATGTATATTGCGAACATTAGTCATGACAAGGACATTGAAACAAATTTACTACCTAGTATGTCAATCCTGAAGGAGTTGTAAATGTCGTGTTCCTAGATGTGTTGAGGGGTTTGTACCTAATTTGTTTTGTTGAAACAGGCTTGACAGTGTAAATAAACAATTCTGTTGAAAGAATCGTGTTCTGTAACATGAAACCTTCGATATTGAGATTTAGTGAACTTCTGGATGAAAATGTCATCAGGGCTGTATGTAAAGCTGAACTTCATATGGTGCTGTTTGTTTACAATTGCCTCTAGTGACAGCACGCAGTAGAAATGGGACGGATTTAAAATGAAGCTTACAAGATAAAATCACCTATTACTGGTGGTAAAGTAGCAGTATTCCCTAATCATCTGCTCCTGTGAGAATGGGGGAACGAGAAAGGTTGGAATACGCTACCAATAACAGTGAAGTGGCCTGGGGAAGTGGACTTCTACACCAAAATGTTCTTTTAGGGCCACAGATACTTGGTTATACAGATAAAAATCAAGTTATGATAGGTTAGATGAGGTTATCAGTGACGTTACTGCCTGTTTGATATTAAACGAGGTTATCGTTTAGTTGTCTAGAGGGCAGAAAATCCATTTTCTGCTGCAATTCGAATCACTGGACAATGAGATACTAGGTTTTCTTTTTTTCTTAAAGGCCAAAAACCAAGATACAAGGTTATCATTTTGGCAAACCTATTTCAGTTTATACACTCACAATTAACGAGGAGGAAAAACATATACAACACACACCAGCCAGTCTGATGGTGGCTTGGATTGGCATAGCAGCTGATGTCTGTTCGAATCCAGAGGTGATGCAATGAAAACCCTTGAGAGGAATGCATGGAACAAACTATGAATTCCCCTGAGAGACAGCCAATTGTGAAACGTCCAAAATGGTTGCTAGCTAACCTTACTTTTGATTGATTTCAAGAAGAAAAATAATTAGGTACAACCTCTAAAATTTATCATGTCAGTGTGGCCATTTGTTTCTATGGGTTCAAATGGCAAACCTAGCAGGTAACTACTGGCAGGGTTCTACTGGTAACTACTGACAGGGTAACCTAGCAGGGTTCAAATGGCAAACCTACTGGCATCTGTTCATAAATGTATAAAAACCTTGTTATTTCCTCCACTGGAGAGCATAATATTATTGTTTTTGGATCACGAACACCAAATTTCGTACAAGACAGGAGTTGCACAGTTGCTTTCCCATATCAATGAAGTTATATCAGATAAAGGTCAACATAAGTCCCACCTTGTGTTATCGCCAATTTAATTTCATATATATTTATGGTACAAGTGTACAGTACTTAAGTTAGGCCGGTAGTAATCACAATCTTGACGAAACGATATTTAAAGTTTATAACACCTGGGGGTCAAAAATTGAAAAGAGGTAAGAATAGATAATTTATTTTACCTGAAACCCATTATGTAATCTATGGCGCTAGTGAATTTCAGGGGGTCACGTTTTGGGTAGATTCTAAGTCTGCTTAAATTTAGCTCGCTGAGAGTTCTCAGCAATTGGTCACAAGTGGTGTAATGAAGGTAGCCACAGTCTTTAAGTTTGGTGGCCACCTCTAACTGGTGATTGTCCATCAAGTCGGTATTGACGACGACCAGGAGGAGTTTTTCAAGTTCCAGGGCTTCGAGGCAGCTGCCGGCGCCCGCGTGACTGATGACGAAGTTGGCCCAGTTCATGTCCTCAGTGATTGAGTCTTTGTATCGGTATGCGGTGATATCAATGCCATCCGCGTTCATGCTGGGAGGCACGAAGGATCCGCTGCCTACTTGCAGCTTTAGTCTTTTACATCCTCTTTTCTTCAGAACCTGAAGTGAAAACGTATGAGATAAATTGGGAACTTGATTCAGGAGATAAAAAGTATGAGACTCTTCTTTAACCATGTTTAAGGAATAGCTCAGGGCGTAAAGCACATGAGCTATACTCCAAATATACACAAATCTTACTGATTCAACTAAAAAGGTTACTCAACCGTCCACTACGGCACTTACTTTTATACATTCAGGGTGTGTCACACACTGGATGAGCAAATCAAATTGAGTGGTTCCAACGGTGACAAAAACGTTGGAAAGGTCCATGATGCGTGTGCTCCTACAGTTGCATTTCAACCATAGATACGCTGAGGTCCTAGTTTAAACCTTGGGTAACTAAAGGAGAGCTGAAACTGAAGAATTGCCCGTTATTTTCGACACGACAGATTTCAAGCACAATTTCATATTCGTGGGCCACGAATCGTGGCCAAAGGCTAGGTCACAGAAAACCCTACTATACTACGTAAGGGCTAGGTTTTGTTTTGTAAAATATTGGTGTTGACGCACATTTCTCACTTGTATGTCTCAATCACCCGGTAGCGGACACTACATCATGGAAATCTCCTTTCCATGGAAGAATTAAAGGAGATTCCTTCTTCCGTGTCTCCTTTCTTTGCCCCATCTCTTCTCTATGCTGTTCTTATCATTTTTATCACCACCAGATTTCCCGCCTGCCATTTTGTTATCCCCTTGAAGTTCCCTGGATCGTTTTGTGTTGTAGTTTTGGGTTATTTTTCTTTGGTCGTTATTTTAGGAAATAACTTCGGTTCCTCGCGAGTTGTGAATTGTGTAAACCTCTGCAAGTAACTATTATCTATGAAGAAGTTGGAGGTGAGTAGATCCCGTTGACACAACCCGTTGACAAATATGAAGAACCTGTAGACGTGTTGACAATCATCATGAATGTTGACGATAAAATGAGATTAGGAAGATAAAAGAAGTACCTATGAGTGATTTCGGAAGTTCTTATTTTTATTAGCACGTTGGTTGGTGAATACTTTTGTCGGGATGATAGGTATAGTGTGTAGTGATGCTTCGATATTCATTAAAAGTTCAAGACACTTCATCATACCAAGTAGGTATTGTACTAGTAAGTATGGTACATAGTAGGTAGTTAGTATGGTGAACGACTATTTAGGTTACAAATAGAAATAGTTATTGAATTGTTGGGTTCAAGTATTTCTTTATGTAGGTTATTTAAGCCTCAAGTCCAATATTTCTGGATTTGATTACATTTCTTCTCTTCTGCTTGTTCTAACCATTTTCAGTTTTTTATATCGTTCAACAGTCGCAGAACTAGTTTTTGGTATGAGAAGGTGTTGTTTGGTGCAGGGGGAATAAGCGTTGGGTGTCTTTCAGTGTACTGAAACCGTTTTTTCGCTTTTGTCTAGTTTTTGAGATTTATCTGCTGTCTAACTGGGTACGTTTGGGGTATAACCAAATCCAGTCATGCAGCATGGCTATAAGAGCAAATTTTCGATGAAATAACTGGTTTTATGCATACATTTTACTGGTTTTATCACAAACTTTGTGTTCTTTTTTTTACCGAGTGACACCAGTTTATAGATTTTTCAATGCTGAACACGATGGTGAAAGAATTGCGATATGTCATTCAGTTATCAGATTAGAACAGATGAACCATGAAGAACATCTCAAGTAACAACCACGTTTTTACAACGTCTAAGTACTCCAGTTTGAGAATGGAATAGGATATTGCAATTTTGACTTCACCATCGTGTTCAGCGTACAAAAAACTTTCAAATGACGTGTCACTTGTCAGACTGTCCCATTTTTGGAATGTATGGGTAATTTTTCCCTCCCTAAAACTCCCCAAAACCCCCTTAGAGTGACCCAATTCTACCCATCTAAGTGCTTACCCTTTTGATTGCCAAGACAGATTTTTTTTTTGAAAATTTTAACTTGATTTTGGTACTTATACAATTTTTGTCTCAAAAATTCCTTTAGCTTCCTTTTCTTTGATTTTTCGCTAGTAGCACTTCAAAAAATCCCTATTCGTATTTCACTTTCACCCACCCTTTCCATGTTTTTTAAGGTGCTGAATCCGATTTTTGAACCCGTTTTTCCATCTGCCGTTTAAAAAAACAAAAAATGCATTTACATGTAGGTATATACGTTTTTGCGTTTTTTTTTGTGTGTGTTCTTTGTCAACTCTATTCAGTGGAATGGAAGAAGACAGCCAAAATCGGGCTTCATATTCGGATTCTGCACCTCAAAAAAACATAGGGAATGGTTGAAAGTGAAATATTAATTGGGTTTTCAAGTGCTAGTTTTCAACACTCAAACGTAGCTCGACAATAGGTATATGAGGTATATTTCAAAAACTAGATCTGACTGTAAAAATGGGTTTCAGCGCACAGAAAATCCTCAACATAAACCTTCATCTCCGTTGCACCAAACAACACCTTTTTTTGTTGGCCAGTACTTAGCGAATCTCACATTTTTGCTCAAAAAATCCTGCAGCTGCAATTGAGTTTACTGTGAACCAGTGGAAGTTATACTAGTCGGGTTATGACTTTCCTGAAAAACTGAAGAAGAAATACAGCTGTAAAATCTGCTTCAATTTGTTATTTTCGTTCAAGTGCATCTACAGATACGAATTTCTTATTTTTAAAAAAATCCAACTCCCTCTCATGTCCCATTCCTCCCCTATACGTGGCCCATACCTTCCCTAGTATGGAGGCTTGGGACAAAAAAGGGTGCGTTGCTTTTTCCTTCCCATGCAATCTAATTTTGATAGTAGAGCCCTGAAAAAAAAAGATCAGGGTCATTCCTGAGATGTTTAGGAGCTGGTTAGCAGCGCCAGGAGACAATTTCAGGTTCAGGAAAATTCAAAAAGTGAAAATTCGCCCATGCCTCCCACCTTTCCCCTACTCATGTCGGGTGTATGCTCAACTCAGTAGTACCTATCCAAAAGTGTACTAAAACGAAAATGACCAAAAAAACAGATTGACGTACCAGATTGATACGTACCAGACTTCCAAACTTGACATCACTTCCTTGTTTTCCAACATTTTGCGGCTTTAAAAAAAATCCAATCGACATAAGATACAATAATATTAAGTATGTTGTACAACTTCTTCTTGAGTAATTTCCTAGAATCAATAGGCGTTTTTTGACGTTACTAACCTACGGTATTTTCTCCTAGTTTTGCCGTGCGATGGGGACAAAATTATATCATTACCGAAGTGTTTGTATGATTGATCTCAGTGGTTCGAATAACATTGAAATATTTTTGTTTTAGATGGACTATAACGGCTCCGGGTATTTCGAGAATTCGGAAGTGCAAAATTCTTGCAGTGAAATTCTCAAGAACTTGCAAGCTCGAGGTGAGGGTTGACCTTTTTCTCGCATCGGCATCTGACATGGGGAGCAACCACTTGTTTAATCTATTTTGTAATAATTGTCTGTCTCGAGTGTCAATTGTGAGGGTGAATGCACTTTATTACGATAGAACGTACGTGGTAACGTTTCAGTCAGGCGTTTCATTTAAGTAACTGAAATTATTTCCTTGTTTTGAATGTTTTTCCTGGACCTTAATGTCAGCTGACAGATTCATGGAATTATTCAATTTAAAAGAGAGTGCACAAATGTAATTACACCTTCAAGGTCATATACGAACTCCGTATCACTGTGGGAACTGGACAGTTCCTCACTCGATGACAGTCAAAGTTGAGTTAAGTTTGTAGAGATTCCATGTCAGGGTTTCACATCCAACTGCCTTCGCTTAGAGTTTGCTATTTATGACCAACCGCCTTGGGTTGGGATGTGCTGGGATTCAAATAGCAGACCTTAGTCGCTATCTCAATCTCAGCAGCCAGCTGAACGAGCGCTTATTGAGCTTAAATGGCCGAATCGATGGTGTGTTACCTACCGACTATGTAATGCTTTCTATTTGAAAAATGATGCAAATTGATGTCTACCTGCTTTTTAAATGATGGTGTTAATTGTCGAAACATCATACCAGTGAAAGTACCTGCATATCTCTGTCTTGGTTCTACTTAGGACCCTGGTGGCAGGAGTAGTAGTACTTTTCCCTTCTCTCCCGTTGTGGGCATATTATAATAATTATCGCCCCTCGATTTCTTCTTTTCAACAGGCACACCTCCTCTACGTCTACTTCAGCTTACTGGACACAGCAAGCTGCAATTTCTGGACGCTCCATTTTTTCCATTTATAATCGTATGCTACAATCTTTTCCCACAGTTCACAATCCCGTCTTCCGTCAAAGCTGCCAGTAACAATATCATACTCGGCAGTTGTTTCCGTACGACGTGAAATTTTTATTGGGTTTTACAAACGAAACTTTCCCCGTCTTTTCTATGGGGTTTCTTCCTTCCTGGATGATCGTTGACAGAGGCGTCTTGGCCACTGGGCGTGCATGGTATTGTATACCAGGCAGAACTATATGCGATCGAAGAATGTGTGGCGGTACTCATATTACCTATCTGACAGCCAGGCAGCACTGAAGGGCCTTGCAGAGACCCAAACCAGGCCAAGACCGGTAAAGGAGAGCTGGGAGGCGCTGAACTGTCTGGGGGCAGAGAACAAAGTCACCGTGATGTGGGTCCTGGGACACTCTGGGGTGGAGGGTAATGATGATGGCATGGCAAGAAAATGTGTCTCCACAGCATTTGTGGGACCAGAGCCAGTCTTAGGTATTGCTAAGTGCTCAGTAGGATCCTCCTTTAGAGAATGGGCGAGGGAAATGCGAAGCAGGTATTGGGAACCAGCTCAAAGTTTCTGGATGTTGACAATGGCAGAACCTTGTAAGAGCTCAGAAGCCCTAGAACTGCCAAGGAGGAAATTGAGGTGAAGACGCTGACTAGGCATAGGTTCACTTGAGATCTGCCATGCTGACTTTGTGGAGAGGAGGACGAAACTGCGCCTCGTCTCTTTGAGTTTGACAGTACAGATCTTCAGGTCTCCAGTATCAAAAGAGACTGTGTCGGCAAACAACCTTGTAGGGGAGATCATCAATATGGTGGATGGAGTGGACTGAACCCAGAGCCTAAACGTTGGGCGGATGGGGATCGGTCCAATCCTGAATCCCTGAAACAATCCAATCAGTGACAACGAAAAATGTTCATACACGTTGAAAACAATTCTTCCGGCTTGCTGATTGAGAACCCGTGAGTCTTCGTGATTTTCTCCTTCACGCTCCACATTGAAAACAATCAAAAATCGCCGAGCACTAGGCCAAGTCTACCAACATGAAACCCAAAATTCCCAATTTCCCAGCCAATTCTTCAAATACACGTTACGTTTAGACTTCTGCCCTTAGGCCTGGCGCTGCATGAGCGCAGTGTCATCACTGCCAAACTGTAGGTAGATGTATGCAACTTCAACAATTTCCATGTAATTCATCTCTTCTGTTTGTATTTTCAGAACGAGCATTGAAATCGATTTTGGAGAGTCTAGACTTGGACTTATCCAACTTTGGTGAAGCAGTTCGTAGGAAAGTTGATGATGCTGCACAAATTCTCGTGGTAGGTGCATTGAATTATTCATCCCGCCTAAAATATGATTAATCCGCTGGTTCATTAGTTTGAATGAATAGAAAAGGCCTTGAGGGTGTTACCTAACCCGTAGCAGTTTCAGACATGATATAAGGATTTTTGATTTTCTGTATCGACCACTTTTCTGTATGATGTATTCTTAATAGTACCAAAACTTTACATGGTTGGAGTTGTGAGCTAGGTAACTTGGTAAATATTGTGTGTTTGATAACGAGCTCAGTGGTGGTATCGTTTACTATTCGACTCAAGAGCCTTTTATGAACGAATGGCTACGCTCTGGGTAGCCTTGAAAATTCTCTAAATTGAAATCGATCCAAATTGTACCAAAGCTGTACGGCTCTATTGAAATTTTTCGAGATGAGGCGTTTTTGAACACTTCAAACCTCATTTTCCATCTTCCTATTGACCTAGACCTAGGGTTATGAGTAGTTTCAAGGATTGTGTATTGTCTAAGACTGGCTATCTGATTATCACCAACACTATTCAATGATTTTCGCCGCAAATTGTATGATCTTGCCAGCAGATTGTTTTGTGAATGAAACTGACGGGAAATGATGATATTGATATCAATGCTTCTGCCCTTCGCGAACAGTCCATTTCGAAGAAATTTATTAGTAAAATGCAGTAGAAACAAAACTAATAATGATAATTAAAAACGCTCAATTGAATGCTACACAACAGTAGCCATCTACTGTTTGATCAAAACTGGATATTTGCAAGTGATTTCACTATTGCAAATTGCAACAATGTGACTGTATTTCACCTCCTATTAAAGCCCAAACCTTAATTAAACTCCTATTCTTGCTAGAACATGAATGGAACAATCATGCCAAGAAATTACTTTCCAAAGTGAGGGAGATCTGGAAGACGCCTGTTGAGGAGGGGGATCATCACACCATGAGCAGATAGCAACAATTAGTGTTTGAAATTTGTTAGCTAGTCTTACCAACTTCTAGATTGTGACGGCAGTATTGCCTGGAGTTCAAATCTGACTTCTATGAAAAATGTGAATCTAGAACCGTCATAACCTCCAATTCGCCAACAAAATGTCAGTTACCTGGTCTTACTCTTGGACCGATGATACGAAAATGATACGTAAACCGCAGTTTGTATCATTAATTTGTGACACTACTAACATGTACTTTTACCTCATCAATTCGTTTCAGAATCAAGGAATAACCGAAGTGAATAAAGAGAATATTATTTCTTCGCACATCAAGAAAACTCTAAAAAAAGACGAAGATCTCTCGGTTTACACTAAGCTTGTTCTTGCAAAAGCTGAGATAAACAATGAATGTGTTGTCAGCAAGGAATTGAACTCCATGTACAACAAGTGAGTTTTGTTTAGCTTTCATCAAGTTGCAGTGGCGGATCCAGACATTTATTTAAGGGGGGGGGGGGGGGGCTGAGGTTCATAAATTAACCTAACTTGTTAGGGAATTACTGACAATAACTGAATTTCATGACCACCCTCGTATCAGTCCCTGTCAAGGTGGTTCAAATGGAACGTTAGCACCAGCAGTGCGTTCTGCAATCTGATTCGTCGAGTGCCAACTATTTCCTGTATAAACGCACTATGGATGTTATAAAAGAGGAGATATACGGATATATATGGATGTTATAAAAGAGTTTACATAGTACGCTAGAATTTGTGGTAGCTGGAATTTGTCAGGATATGTCCTGACTGGTAGAATAATAGCTGGTAAAATTTGAGAGAAATAACACTGAATAGTACAGTAAAATAAGAAAGGGCCTTGAAGTCTGTAGAATCTCAATTTGAAGGGAGGGAGGGAGAAATGAATCCAAAAACACTCCAGTAAAATTAAACCTCGAAGTGGCCTGGGGAAAGATCAAAATCGTTCTAAAACCTTAAGATAGTCTTGAAAACGAGTAATCTGAGTTTGTTCTCCTCCAGGGATTGAGGTTAACTTTTGGTGCCCCAAAAACGTCGAAATTTTCGGACTTCCTCCTGTTTTTCGCTTATAACTCCTAAACAACGAATCTTGGCGAAAACCTTACCAAGAGACAAATTGAAGAGCATTAAATTCTGCATCCATTGAACCTTCCTCCAACTTTAAAATTGGACCAATTTATGGGGTAGTAATCGAAAGCTGAAAAACAACCATTTTTCCCATATTGACCAAACTGTACCATTTGACGACTTTCTTTCGTCTGTAGCATCAAAAGTAGGTGCTGGTCCTATCAAAACACTCTTGGAATCAAATTTGCAGAGAAATTAACGGCGAGTTCAAAAAACATTTACTTACATTGTAAAATTTGACCAATTTTCAACAACCATACTTGTATGCCAAATTCTCAAAACAACCCTTTTGGAATATCCTACATCTTGCTTTCAGACCATTATTTGTTGTATTTAGTAGTATATTTTCAGTATAATATCGAAGTATGTGAACCTTCCACCGGTCGAGCCAGCTTTCCTGACATAAGGAGACAAAATGGCGCTGTACGTTAGTTGTGCACCACTACAGCTGCCGCATCCCCTCTACCACTTTTTGACGCAACTCCATGTGAACCCAGTTTCTTTATTGTTTATCAGCATGAGTTTTTCACATGCTACAGAGGATTATTTTTCATTTTGATGCCCACAACAAACACTGTCTGCATGTTTGGAACTAGTAAAGATTCACCCATTCCCGACTAACGTCCATTATTGTATTCTCAAACACAGAATCATTGAATTATCGTTAAATGTTTTGTTTAGTGCTATCAAAACGTACGAGCAAGGAATAAAGAAAGTAACTGAAGAGCTGAACCACAGTGTAGGCCCCACGGTTCTGAGTCCTGAGAACAAAGCTGGTTCAACATTCTGCTCTGAGCAGGTGAGTAGATGGAAAATTAGCATCTCTTAATACATAAATTTAGATATTCAATGTCATTTTGTGTCTGTTAGCGTTTTCTTGAATAATCTAGAACTAGATTTATAAGGTGTATGATTGTGGTTATGGGTAGGAAACGTCTGGTCTTATTAGGAAGAATTTCAAATACTAGTGGGCGAAACTCTTCACATCGACGTTTGTCCCAAATGTTATTCGACGAATAACGATAATTATTATCGTTAGATGGAGCAGCTTAATACCCAACAGGCTAACAATTGCACTAATTACTCATATCTCCATCAGCGATGGCAATCTGAAACGAGTGTCCATTATTAGAGAGTTCCTAAGGGGTCATTCCTAGGGACACAAGTTTGAACTTATCTCAACTCCGCATGCGCGTAACCTTACTCCGGGATAACACTGTTATCATAACAGTGCAGCGCTTAAGGGATTTCGCGTTGTGCTAAGGTGACTTGACGTTACTTAACATGTGAGCAGTTCCGCCACATTTGTTAGCATCCAGAAGTTGCTCGCCTTAGATGTGTCCACTAGATAAGTCGACATCTGAATGGATTTATCTCTTAGGAACTCTCTATTATTCCCCACTATTACCTCACACAACAGAAGTAGTTTGCTTATGAAACAAGTGGGATCAGAGCTCGACATCTCAAACTTGACATTGAGGGTCCAAAAAGAAGTGGATTAATGACAGTAAATGTCGGTAGTTACTGTACCTACGTATAACCATAAATTTTATGGTTACAGGTAGGTACAGTAACTACTGATACTGAGCTATTCTGTACCTGTCCCTGAATAGATTACGGTTCTGTGCCTTGATAGCTCTGAAGGTTCTGTGCCTTAATAGCTCTGTAGGTTCTGTACCTTAATAGATTACTGTTGTGTAGGTTCTGTACCTGTACCTTTATAGAATACTGTCCTGTAGGTCCACATTACCTTGTAGGTACTGTATACTAGTAGGTTCTAATGTTTCTGTAGATATTTTTGGTTACCTCACTAATTTGATAGGTAGCTTATTAAATGTTAATTTGCGGGGATTCACGTACAGCTGAAGATGAGTCAATTGGTCTCAATTCCAAATGTAGATCAATACATCATTATAACCTAATTGCACCGATTTTCCAATTTTCGATTGTTTCTGTTTTCAGAGAGATTTGCGTAGAAGAGTTTCTGTGTTGTGCGAAAAACTGTTCGAGAAGAAGAAAGCGGCCAAAGAGCTCAGTGACAAGCTCAGCGTATATCAAGGACTACCAACTGATGTTGAATCTGCAAACCACGAAGTTTTTCTCAAGCGAAAAGAACTAGAAGAAGTATGTGAACTTTTTGAAGACTTGAACCTGTCACAGTGATTTGGAGATAGTTTTAGGGAGAGATTTATAAATTGTACAGTACTTTATACGCTTTTTGTAAAATTCGATCGCTTAAAAGTTGTTTTAATAAGTTTTTTATTTTACTAAACTACTATTTAAATATTGAAGGTGAAGTGATTCTTTTTCTTTAAAAATAGGTTTTCTCCCATTTTCAACATACATAGGTACATGTAGTAATTAGTTAAAATACATACTAGACATTTTTTTTGGAAGAAATCCAATTGGTTCGAATATTCTGAGTTCCACTGTAGGGGAACTGCTGTACCTACTTCAGAAAAAAAATTCAGTTTTTGATTTTTCTAAATTTTTGGGTAATATTTTTCGCAGTTTTTTCAATGCACTCTCACAGTGAATTTAATTGATAATAATTTGTTACCCAAATTGTTCCGATATTTTCATCGAGGAGTGTGTAGAATCCAAAATGGAGGACCCTTCAAAGTGTCCCGTGGGATATCAACGTGGATCGTTGTACCCTGGGACACGGTATTATGGCCTCTCAAATCGATTCGATAATTAATCACGAGGATCTCAAAGTTTTCGACGTGCCAAGTAGGTTATGTAGGGACCACACTGGACTTGATGTTGGAAATCTTTTGTACTCGTATGTCAAAAATGTGTACGATATTATTACTCGTAATCGGGTGTGGTCCACCAAGCGGCGGCTTTGAAAAAATACCTAATGCTGTTGAACGCTCGAGCAGAGAATGGTCAGATCTCGTACAAAAGTTATTCAAGAGTAATTGATCTCATTTCAACTAATACCTTCACTACCGGTCAAGTTCCCCTTGTAGGCCTTGGCATCCAGTCGGCTCGAAGCCTTCAAAGCCGATGCTAATATCCGGGGTGTCCTTTTTGAATGAAATCTTGAAAGCCGTCAAGGAAAGCGTTTTCCTTCCCTCGTCGGAATTTCACCCGTGCGGTTAGCGGTTAGTTTGAAAGGTACGGGATGGCATCGGAACCATCCCTGGTGGGTTATCTGTTACTTTGGAATCGGAACCATCTCGCCCTTGTTGGGCTTGACATCAGTAAACTGTCAAGTGGCGGGGCACCAAGCGGGATACACCGCTCGTCTTCAAACGGGAGCGGGTAATTCAGGGAGCGGCTGGAGCAAACGATACGATGTTAAATCCTTCTGTTTTCTCACTTCCGATGATTGAAAAATCTCCACCATCAAACACGCTACCATTCCGTGTGAATCGGTCACTTATTTTCAATATCGAACCTCTGGAATCGACTTAGAAAACATTTTTCTGTACAAATTTGAATTTATTTTGACACAGAATACAGTAAGACCTCGATAACTTTTTTGACAGTTTATGTCTTTACTCTGGCACATAACTCGAGAAACGTTACACAAAAGCGTCACACGAAATCGTCACGAAAATTTCTGATGATTTTCGCTTACAACAGATTCGTTGCTACGGAACTTTATCTTCGCCAGTTATCATCGTACAAAAATCGTTCCACTCGTTGGATAGCTCTCGATTTACCTAACCATATTACGTTAACCACTGCGGAGTGTGTGGCCGACAAGCTGCGGTATGAGCGTGATTGTTTAAATAATTGTTTACACACAGGTGATCATTCTCAATAATTTATATTGTCTATACGAATGCAAGCTTCATAATTTATGATGAACCCTACAATTAAGTATAACAACTACGCTACTGGGGTAGGTGATGTAGCATTGTTCAAAGGTTCTTGAATCACTTCTTTAAAGACACAAAATGTCACAATGTGTTGCAGACTCGTATGCAAGCATTTAATTCTCGACTGTATCAACAACAGGATGGAGTTGAGATTCTTTTGACATTTTCATGTCTTTGCTTTGGCACATAAACTGAAACGGGAAAAATTTGTTTCCTTGATTCACCCTTTCCCTCAGAACACAAGCGACAGGCGGGCCACTACGTCAGAAGCACCTATGACGCACGATCGTATGACGTCAGACGGCTGGCAGAAGGTCAACTAGTACGTCAAAGCCTATGCCGTAAGGGCCTATGACGTCAGACGGCTGGCCGGAGGCCAACTAGTACGTCAGAGCCTATGACGCACGAGCGTATGACGTCAGACGGCTGGCAGGAGGCCAACTAGTACGTCACAGCCTATGCCGTAAGAGCCTATGACGTCAGAGGGCTGGCTGGGTAGGTGATCGAGTTTTAATAAGCCTCTGGAATTCCGCGCCTTCATTTTGTTTTACCTACCTACTTATGCCAACAATTTTTGTAACTTTTTTATCACCGACCTACCTACTTAGACCACTAGAATAAAATGTCTAATCTTACCCTACTTATATATATAATGTCAGCAACCGATGTCTGTCGTGGTTCAACCAAGACACCGAAATTTTCGACGTTTTCTAGTATAACATCGGTCTATTTGAAGGTCAAGTTCATCCCAAATGAATCCCTCAATTTGACCAGAAATCAACACTTCCCTAGTTTTTTCGAAGTTTTCAAGTCCAATTTCGTTAAGTGGCGCCAATTTCTACCACGGGAATTGCGCCAAAATACGTCACTGCTTTTGCGTCACGCAACTTTTGAAATGACACCCAGCCACAAGACATATCCATGATATCTTAACATTAATTTCAATATGGATTATGTAGGTACGTCATAGGTACACTACAGAACCGACATTACTGGCCCAATAGCGTACCAAAGAAATTGATCCGATTGCTTCAAAACGCTTTCGATATTATCAACTATTTTCGGTGTTTTCAGGCCTAATTTCAGTGTTCCCAATGAGAGTTTTCAACTCAATTGTATTACTCTATTCAAATATTGTAATATATATTGCAGAAAATGCGTTAATATTATGTTATCCGTAGTAATTTCGCCTCTTGAACACGAATTTGCTATCAGAATTTGTCTATCACGTCTCAGTTTTTCCCTATCCTCAAAAAGTAGGTGAAAATGAGTGAAAATCGAGGAACATTTACTACTGAAAAATGTCATATATGTCGGATATATCCGAATCCACATTCACGTGTCTACCGACCCATTAAACTTGAATCCACCGCTAGAATATACCAAATTTGGCTCAAATTTGTTGACTTTCGAAAATGTCGTCCGCCATCTTGAATTTGCAAATCTCACTTAGAATTCGTGATCAGCGACACAAAAAACCCTCTAGATATACCAAATTTGGCGCAAATCGGTTGAATTTCGAGAATTGGGTCGGCCATATTGAATTTTGCAAATCTGACTTCAGATTCGTGACCAGCGACCCAAAAAAAAAAAAAAAAAAAAAAAAACCCTATGCAGAATAACGCTCAAATCGATTGAATTTTCAAAAATCATGATTTTTGAGGTTTGAAAAATGATCTGCCACAATTCTAGAGGTGGTTTCAAGTTGAATGGGTCCGTTGACACGTCAAGATGGATTAGGATATAAAAATTAATTTTTATTCATTTTCAGGAGTGAATTTTTACTAATTTTTACTTATTTTTTGAGGTTAGAAAAAAAACTGTGATGTGATAGCAAATTCGTGTTCAGAAGGCGAAATTACTACGGACAACATATTTTTCAAATGCAAAATACTACATTGCAGAAAAGGCTTGTATAGAGTAGTACAATAATAATTATTTTAATTGAAAAGGCTTGTATAGAGTAATACAATATTTAATATTGTATTACTCTATACAAGCCTTTTCAATTAATTATTAATTGAGTTGAAAACGCTCATCGAAAACACTGAAATTCTGCTCGAAATCGTCGAAAAAGTTGATTTTTAATCGAATTCGCAGGATTCATTTGAGATGAAATTTACCTTCAACCTAATGTTAGACTCGAAAACGTCGAAAAAAGTTTATAATCAATTTGAATAGAGTAGTTAAAAATACTGGTCGGAAACGCTGAAATTCGACTCGAAAACGTCGAATGAAATTGATAATCGATTTGAGTAGAGTAGTTTTTCGACGTTTTCGTGTCGAATTTCGGGTATTACGACGATGCTTTCAAATTACTCGATTCAAATCGATTATCAACTATTTTTGACGTTTTCGAGTCTGTGGAAGGACCATTTCGTCCCAAATGAATACCTCAATTCCATGAATACGAATTCCTCAAGGGTCGGCGGAATTCGACTTGCAAACGAGGGAAAAACTCGACAAATATTGATACTCGATTTGAATAGAGAAATAGGTACAATTGAGTGGAAAACACGCATCGGAAACCCCAAAATACGTCTAAAAACCGTCGAAAAAACCGCAAAAAAGTTTATTTTTAATTGAGTCGAGCTATTTATTTAAGATGAAATAGACTTTCGAGAAGACCTCGAGATTCACCACAAAGACTTGTCACTTCTCATCTTGTCGCGTAGAATCGCTGTTTTGATGGCACCCTTTGCTGAAATAATACGGCTTTTTTCCCTACTTATTCTACTTATAACCCACCACCAATAAAACGTGGAATCGTATAATTCGTGCGAGTTCAAACGAAACGAACTGGTTTTCTCCGATTCCAACTCGGATCGAGAGGTGTCAAAAGTTGGTACTCAAGAGCCCGTTAAGTCGTAAAAAGCCCTCGCAACCTACAACCAGTAAAAATGGTCCCACGGGTTCGTAACCCTCTTAACTCACGACCCCTTCGTCATGCAAAAGGTTGATAACTCGTCAAAAGTCGCGCGCTATTTGAACCCGGGTGCCCTCGGTTGTTCCATTAACACTTGGAACCCCCTGGAAGGTCCTTACCGGCGTTTTTCCCGCTTGAGGCAGTCATCTGAGGATCTCGCCCCGTCCGCAGCATGTTGTGGGGTTTATCTCGAGATTGTCCGTCCGGTAATGATGCATCCTTCGCCATTTCAGGTGCACGATTCTTATCTCGTCTTCACTCCTTATGACCGGAGCGTGAGGCGGCGTCGTTGATAACATTAATAGAAAATCGTGAATCGGTAAAGATTGCTTTATTGAAGGGAAAAATCTCACTTATGGGGTTTCGTGCTTGATTTTCACACCATTTTTTTTCTCCTCTCGCTGTGAGACCCTAACGGGCATTATCTGTCTCGAATGTGCATAAATTGACATCCGTTACTACAAGTACATTTGTTGGGCACCGCGAAGAATCTCTCGTGTCATCAACCATGGGCTGCCTTTATTTGCTAACTGAGTTCTTGTGAACCATTTAGATAAATCGAAAAATACACAGTCATGCAGTAGGCTATAAGAGCGAATTTTAGAAGAAATAGCTGGACCGGAAATAACATCAAGTAACAACCCCGTTTCTTCATCTTCAAAGTTTGAGCTCCAGTTTGAGAACGGAATAAGATATCGCTATTCTGACTTCACCATTGTGTTCAGCGTAAAAAAACCTTTAAAATGAGGCCTCACTTGTCAGACTGTTTCATTTTTGGAATTGATGGGTCCCCTCCTCTCCTAACCACTCCTTAGAGAGCCCATTCTGCCCATCTGCAAACTCAGCCTTCCGATTGCCAAGACAGATTTTTTGTTCAAATTTGAACTTGTTGTCTCAACTCCATCGAGAGTTATCGTCTAGAACAGCGGTTCCCAACCTTTTTTCACTGCCGTACCCCTTGAAATAACTTTATTTCAAATTGTACCCCCAAGAAAAAAAGTTGCAAGAACATTAATCATGGAAAGTAAATAATTACGCTAGAGTTTTTTTTAAATCTTTTATTTGACAATAAAGTTATTGCTCCAAAATTAGGCCTATATGTGTTTCTAGTAAACTTAGTAAATTCTAAATACCAATAACTGTAAAAAAATAATAACAAAGTAAATACAATGTTTCTTATCACGAAAACATACTAGAATTAGCAAATAAGCTTATCGAAAAAAAAAGAAATCAAAATTATTCTTAAAACAAGTCAAAACTGTTTTAGTGTGACCTTTGGGCCTGTTTTGTTGCACATAACATTTTGAAATCAATATCAAAGGTTGATAAATACACTCTTAAATCAGGACTTGCATTTAGCTTATTCCTATACTTATTGTTAATGAAAGCATAGGAAGAGAACGATCTCTCAACTAGTTCTGTGTGTGTAAAAGGAACTAAAACCTGAAGGGCTTTTGTGGTTGAGGGTCCATATTCATCCCTAATGCTCACCCAGGCGCAAAAACATGAAGTCCGCCATTACCAAACATTTTCGGCGTACCCCAACCAGGTCGTTGCGTACCTAATAGGTTGGGAACCTAATAGGTATGGTCTAGAATGAGTCATTCTGAATGACACATCGTCGCTTAAGCAGCAACACCCCCTACCGACCATTTCCACACAGCTGGTTTCCTCAACGATATCGATAGGGGCTTTTATAATGTTCGAGTTTCCTCGACTCTGTAATTTAGTTGAAGCGATTTTGAGCTAAGGAGCCCATCCAACAACACCCCTATCGACCATTTTCACGAAAATTAGGTTAGACAGGGTGTAAGCGAGTGGTGTCCGCCAGCTCTCCTACGTGTTTTACATTTAATTTCCGACCAAAATGCCTCTCTTTCTCTTAATCCGCTCAAAATCCGACTTTTCCCACTTTCAAGATTTTCGTGTTTTCGACCTTACTCCACTAAAATTTCCATAACTCCCTCAATTATCACTGAAATTCAAATCTGAGGAATGTGCGCTAAGTTGTCTGCCTATTTGACGCCTAACAACTTATTTTTAGGTGGAATTAAGGAGCGAAAATGGAGTCTGAAAAGCGAATTTTATCTAAATCTCAGAATAACCTGTTTTGTAAACGCTTGGTGATTTTATTAATTCTTATAGCAGCAATGCTAAAACATCTCGTAAAACATGCGCTAAAAGGTCAGCTTTCTTACGGACCCATCAAAAATTTGTTTGCTGTTGAATTAAGAGAGAAAATGAGGTTTGAATGCAAAAAACCTTTTTTTTCGGGCTAAATCTTGGGTTTTTCATGACAACTGTGCTCTTTGTGAACTAGTGACTTTTGAGTCATCTCTGTGGTAATTTTTCACAAAACTTTGCCTTTTTCGCTTCGTTGCACTTTTTATCGTTCCAATATTTGGCAGTATCTTTCTGCAGTTATTCCACATAATCCACCAGAAGAATTTGCATAGCATCCCAAAAAAACTGTTGCCATAATCTTGCCGGCAGAGTGAACCTCCTTCGGTTTTTGGTTTCAGATATAGTGTGATGGATCCATATCTCATCCCCCGTAACAAAAAATAAAATAAAAAGTTGTATCACTTTCTAAATCACGCATTTCGATGAACTTGTTGGCAGCTGTGACTCGTTGTCTTTTGTGTTCATCGGTCAAAAAACGAGGGACCCAGCAGGCACAAACCTTCGAAACTCCCAATTCATCTTTGATTATTCTTCCAACAGATTTTCGACCGAATCCTAAGGGCTTAAGGCTAGTCTTTCACTTAGGTATCAGCTTCACAGAATACACAGACCGATTCACACATAAACGAAACATCCTTGCCAATACAATCTCGGTCCTAAACGACTAATTTTGATGAATTATGAGGGTTTTACAGGGGGTTGTAGTTGTATGATTCATACTGATGTCATCAAGATCCAAAAGGAACGTTCTTATGCGTAAACCTTGAGCAACTCCCAAAGTGTTAACCCTCCAATTCCCGTTACAACTGTGGATTTTTTCCCCCAATTTGTTTGCTGATTTCCACTCTTAAAAGACAAATTATGGATGGAATTTACAATCATTGGCACTTCTGGGTATGAAGAGTTCTATTATATCGATACCTCTGCGCAAAAAGGGCGAATCTGCAATCGAGCACTGTGTTTCTAAAACCCCAAACGGCGTCGCTAGTTATTATAACCTCCTGTACAGTTTTCTCTACTTTCAGTGGGTACCTACACTATCTTACTACGAATTCCTCAAAAGTTAATTCCTTTGGGATACTCCAGTAAAATTATTAATAAGCTTTAGTTCAGTGCGATGCAGATTCGCCCTAACGACCCAAAATTTGTTCGAAAAGTTTGAGCGTAAAAAGGGCGAAACTGTCAGATGATCTTTCGATCGCAGCAGATTCGCCCCAAAGCACGAGCAGTTTTGCCCTTTGTCTTTTTGTAAAATTGACTGGGTTCATATTCGCCGTTTTCCATTCATAACGACTTGCAGATTCGCCTTTTTGCACTGGCGAGGTTGTCAATCGCTAAAACATTCGCCCTTGAGCGAAAATTCAGATTCGTCCTTTTTGCGCAGAGGTATGCGTATGAATATGAAGTTTCGAGAGATGAGTCGCACTGTGATATCCGCGCTGCACTTATTAAGCGCTGTAATCACCTGAGCCGATCCTAGTGATGATCGGTGAAAAACGCGCTCTGAGTGTTTCTTCTGCACCATCGAACTAAGACGTCGAAGGCGGTGGTACCTGTTGAGAGTTTTGATGATTTCATTTATCGCTTCGAGGTCGTCGCGATTCAGAAACCACGCGTGGGAGGAACGAAGTAGGTACTACGTTCAGAATAAAAAAAAGAAGGGTCGCGGGTCGCACCGGCAGATGTCATAGCGTCATAAGCAAGGTCGAGCTCGTGACCCGGAGATCATCTCGAGAGGCGGAGGAAGGAAAAACGTGGGCTTCGGAGGATCGCGCGAAGGCTGGTCGGGTTGGAAAACAAAACTCACCTGGACGAGCCGATGCTAATGCACCTAATGAATATCCCAAGCGGGGTGAGTGACATATGGAAGTTCCATGACCCTCAAGAGGCCTCGTGGATCATCATCTCCTCCTTTTGGTGTTCAGTTGACACGTCTTGCAAACTGAAAAGGTTCTACCCGCCACCCAAGAAACCATCCTCACAATCCACTACACTATTCACTACGCATGTGTCTCCACCTCACAACCAATTTTATCAGAAAATGATCCCATCTGACGTCTTCTGTGTCACTCTACGCGACATCTAACTCCTAGTCCCGAAGGATTACATTCAGAGGAACTAGGACACGAGACACCCAGTCTGGATATATATATACCAGTATACCAGTACAAGAAGATCCTGTAGGAACTACGAACCGAGAGCAGCTCAGGGGTAAAATACCACGTAGAAGCAGTTGAGTCCGTAGACCACCTTCTCACTTCGAGGACTGCGTTTCTGATTGAAGATGGAAAAACTGTCATATTATCACCACTGTTCTGTGTTAACAGTTGTTGTTAACCCAAGTAACCATATTTACAGAACAAATTGAAAGGTTTTCATTCGTATAACACGCCCAGTCAAAGAATAGTTTTCTCGATATTAATTGCGGAAATTTTATTTTGCTTCAATCCATTCTGTACTGTTTTATAATATTGCTGCCTGGGGAGGTGTGGGTTTCACTATGTACTCTCCAGCCCCTTGTAGTGGCCAAAAAATCAATAATAAAAATTCTTTTAAAAAATTTAAGCGATTTCGTTTGGCAGAGCTATGCTGGAGTGCACCTTATAGTTCGTAGTGTACCTACCTTATAATTACTGGTATTATAATGTACGAGTATTACCTATAAACTGTTTTGAATTTACATCTTGAAATTACCATAAAATATGTCTATTTGGAGGGTTGTAGGAGGTGGTAAGAAAAGGAGAAGTTTTTCCGAGCTTTCGGCTTTAATAAGCCATCTTCAGGGGTAGGTATTGTTTCCTCAACCCCTGAAGATGGCTTATTAAAGCCGGAAGCTCGGAAAAACTTCTCCTTTTCTTACCACCTCCTACAACCCTCCAAATAGACAAAGGTTTTTCAACCAAGGAGGAAATGGACAAAACAGCAAATCATAAAATATGTAACTCCCCCAAGCACGAGGGTTCCCTCGAATGGTGGGGTAGCATTCGTTAATTGTAGTTTATTGTATAATTTAACTTGTATTTTCGTATACGACAATATTAGATATTTTGTCTTATACCTATTTAATATAAATATTAAATATTTTTTATTACAAATTTTGTTTTCTCTAAAAATTTTTTTTCAATAAACGAATGAATTTATTTTTTTTTAAATGCACTTCAAATTGTCCGAAATTCCGTTGTTTGTATTTTCCGATATTCCACTAATTGGTAGGTTTCCTTCGAAAAATTCGCTCATACGTACATGATGCACGCTAGACCAATTTAACCTCAAAATCCCACCCTTAGTCGTAAATTGGATGTGGGAATGTTGCTCCTGACTGGTGGTCATAAACGAACTATTCATCTTTCAAGTTAAATATCTGAGCACGTCTATGCCCACGCCCAAATTAAATTGCTGTATGGAATGCAGCACAAGAAACGGGAACTACCGCCATTCAAGTATTTTTTCCGTTCTACAAAAAAGTGAAGGGACGCAATTTTAATGCACTGTGGTGTAAAAACCCCATCATTATATCAAAATCATCAACGCAAAACATAACCGTTCGATTATATTCCTCGAAGAAATGAAAGGAACGTTCCCTAAAAGGAATGATGTGACCGTGGAATGGCGTTTAATGCCCCGCGAGATGCGCACGTCTGCGATCTATAGAAAGTCCACATATAATTTCATTAGCGGAGGAATTCCGCAAGTTAATTGAAGTGAAAGATGGATCCTCGGAGGTTTTTCTTATAATATAAATAATGGCCATCAGTGTCACTAGAAGTTCTTGGAGACTGCGATATTGTTCAGCGCGGGGCTCCTCTTCCTTGTCAATTTGAGTAATTTCCAGCCGAGCTCGGGCGACGGATCTGGTTCGGTCGGGAGTCCTGTCGTACATCACAGGATCTTCCCACGGGGCGGGTCATGTTCATTTGAGCCCCTCATTGCGTGCTTCGAGGCGTTTGTGGAAAACCTCCGAGAAAATGTTGACAGAGTCGACAAGCAACGTCACACGATCATAATAAACATTATTTAGATGAGGTGGCGTGCTGGCCTCAATTTTAAAGTTATCCGGGTGCGATACCTCAGCTTTTTTTGGCATCGGAAAAAGAAGGCCCTGCAAGTTGAAAAACACGTTAAGTACCGTGTCAGGAAAGTAAGGACACGGATTCGCCAATTGAAACACTTTTTGGATAACCGTTCACCTCTCTCATTGACTACCAAAAGAACGCTATACCTAACACTCACCCGTCCAATATGGCTCTACTCCTGTGAAATCTGGGGCTCAGCCGCGAAAACCCACATAAGTAAGCTCTAGGTAACCCAGAACAGAGTGCTGCACCTCTTAACGGGAGCTGAGTGGTTCGTCAGGAATACCACGCTCCATTACGATTTGGACATCCTCAGGGTTCGTGCCGGTCAGGGAAGTCATGGAAAAGTCAGGGAAATATAAATGGGCACTGGAAGTCATGGAAAAGTCAGGGATATTGGATTTTGGTCAGGGAAAAATCTCAAATCGGGTGCAGAATTGCGAAAAATCCATGATACGCGTCGAAAACCCCTTTACCTTTGTAAGGTATGGTTTATGTAAACCACGTACTCAAAACTTTTATGTGTTTTATCTTGTGATTCTATCTCTTACTTTGTTTTAAGTAAATTTCGTTTTTTTATGAATAAAAAACTTGTTCCTTATATTGTTTTTCTTCATTTGCGCATCTAAAATTTTCGATTCATGCAAAACGTTACTGTTTAAAGGATCCTGAAACGTTGTGAAAAGTCAGGGAAAAATCGAAATTTTTGGTCTGGAAATCAGGGAAAAGTCAGGGAAATTGAAAATTGAAAATCGGCACGAACCCTGATCCTGCATTCAGAGAACGGTATGCAAAAATGAACACTTCTATGGTGGACCATAGTAGCCCTCTAGTCGCTGAAATCGCGGAGAATCCGCCCCCTCAACCGCACTTCCGCAGACTGAAGAGGAAACTCCCACACGACAGTTTGCTTTAAATTATACGTATTTTTGGTTGAGGGCAACCATTGGGTCCACGTGAATTTTTTTTGTTTTTGTTTTATAAAGCCGTTTATTAAGAAATTACCACAAAATATATTTGAAGTATTTCATACTTCATCACAAAATAAAATGAATACTTCAGTAAAATAAATTAAAGTCTTTGGCAGTATACTGATCTCCATAATTTAAAAAATTGTCCGGAGATCAGGAGTTGCTAACAATTACATAATACTAATATAGTTAAACGCTGTGGCAATTATTAATAACGGAAGAAAATGAACATACATTTTTGTCTATTGTAACAGAAAACAAAATAAAGCGGCAAAACTTAATGATATTAAAGAAAAATTTACCAGATCGGAGTTAAAAACGTCAGGTCCCTTCCCAGACTTCAGCTCACGGATACACCTCCTGACATCATCCAGGCCGACTGGAGAAAACCTCACCGTACTGTTTGCTCTATGGGGAAGGTCTATATTAGGATTAAAATCCTTGAACTGATCAAAGAGAGTACTTCCAATATTAGCAAAATACTTGTCAAAATGGCCTGCTATGTACGCAGGGTTGGTAAAAACTTCGTTTTGGGTGGACAACTTACTAATGTGAGACTCACTCAACCTATTCTGCGTTACTTGCTTAACAACATTCCAAATTTTTCGCGGACAGCTATTTGCTTCTTTAATTTTAGTTCTATAATAGGACTGCTTACTGTACTCAGTACAGTACAGTGTACTGTATCAGATTCCTCAACTTAGAGCTGTATTTAAAAAAAAATGATTTCATCTGGGTGTTAAACGGTTGCTTCCTACAGTTTTTGGCAAGTTTATCCCTTTTGTTAATGGCAGTAACCAATCCTGTAGTAATCCATGGCTTATTTTTTTTAGATTTTTATTTTTAGGACTATTATCATGAGAGGAATCATAGGATAAGGCAACTGTTGCAGACAGTACATAAGGCTAAATTGGTATCAGTGTAAGCATAGACTGTAGCCCAATTTATCTTATCAAGGTCTTTCGTTAGTTTTCCATTCTTTAGCCTTTTCACACATGTAATTGAGGAATTGGGCCACCTGTACATGTGGAGCTACTGTGAAATTTCAAAAGGGTTGCATTATGATCTGTTATATTGCTTGCCCACTGAGAAGCTCTGCAAACTTTTAAGAGGGCGAGATCGAATTTCACAAAAATATGGTCTAAACACGATACAGCTGTAGTCGGTGAGTTAATCAAACTGGTGAAGCCATAGGAAGTTAAACAATCAAGATAATTCTAAACCTTATCACTAATACCAGCATTGATACAATTTGACATATTGATATTTATGTTTAAGTCCCCACATACTATAACATTATTCAATCTGAACGCAGACCCCAGTTCGGCAACTGTATTACTGACGAATTGAGTTATCTCACTGATATATATCAACACAACCGTAGTATTGTATAAAATATAAAATAAAAAACGTGGATTTCCGACGGATCCAATATTTTCGGGACCCTGATGCGACGCCATATCAAATTTCGATGTATCATACAGTATTGAGTTAACATTTTGACGAAGTTTGACGAGAATTTTCAGAATAAATTGAATAGATCACATCAAGGGATTGGCTGCGAAAGGTGGTTTTTTCTAGTAGAAAAAAAACCTTTTCCAGTTCAATCAGTGGTGTACAATCATTAATCATCCGATCAACTTTCATAGACTCTAGCAACTCAGATGGGCAGTACTGGATTGGTTCGATGACGAAATAGACTTCCTTAGTTGAAATGAAAAAGAGAAATCGGCATGCCCTAACGTGACAGCATGAGGAAATCAGCAAAGACACCCGTGGTCCTGAGTATGGGGAGCGGGCTGTTTCTTTTTTCTTCGTCCACGACCCTTTTTTTACGTCGCAGTTACAGGTAATTACAGCGACAATATATTCTACCAAAGAGGGTTCCGGAGAAAACAAGTAAAGGCCTATTGGCCAGACAGTCGGACCTTTCGAATCAAAACTCCCAATTACGGCCGGGAAAACTCTCCTGCGCTCCTGCTCGCTTAACCGTTTAGCCCGCGATATATCAAACTTCTCTGGAGAGGTCGGACCCCCCTTCCACCTCATCAACCCGTGCAGCGCACTTTGCTTTCTCTTTTTCGCACTTTTAACATTCTTCGCAGCATTCGAAAGCTCCCGAAGACGAATGTGGATCAGATTTCCCGAAGGGACCTTTTTTGCATCAATCAGCGCTCTGAGATACGTGAAGATTAAATAATGTGTCTATCGAAAAAAACCTCGTGAAGAAGTAATTTATGTGATACTTAGTCGCGAGAAAGTTGTCATACGCGTTGATTGGTGGCTCGAGTTTTTAATAAACACTTGAGACTGAAATTCCCATCAGCGTTCTATAAAACCGAACTTCCTGAGCTATTTTGATGTTTACTAATAACGGTACTTACTATCGAAGGAGGTAAATTTATGAATGAATTCATTAATTGAAATTGAAGCACTTGGCCTATTTACTGGTTATTATCGCCCAGGCGCAGGATGACCTATTTGACGCAGAAGTGTGAATTCCGGAGCTGATATTACGGTTAGTTACGATCCTTTTCGACTGCCAATCACCAGCATTTTGCACAAGAACTCTTCAGAATTTATGATGCTGTTTCTAATGGTTCCGTCCGACAGTAGTCTTGGAGTGATGGGGTTCACTGTAGCATTCGATTAGTTGTATAACTTCATAACGGCCTATGGTTACACTTATGGCCTATGATGTGGTTGGAGAGGGATAAGCCCGCCTCCATCAATCGCTGCTGAACAACGGAAACCCACTGGCATCTGAAATAGAATCCAGTCAACAGTACACAGCTCGAAGAAGACAATGTCATGCTTATAGCCATGCTGCATAACTGTAGATTTTATATTGAATAAAAAAAACTACAGTTATGCAGCATGGCTATAAGAGCGAATTTTTGAAGAAATAACTGGTTTTATGTAAAATGTATCCATTTTATTGGTTTTATAACAAATTTTGTGTCCATTTTTTGCCGAGTAACACGTCAGTTTATAGATTTTTCAACGCTGAAGTCAGAATTGCGATATCTCATTATCAGATTTGAGCAGATGAAACGCAAAGAACATCTCAAGTAACAACCACGTTTCTTCACCTTCAAAGTGCTTCAGTTTGAGAACGGAATAAGATAAACCCCCTTTTGAGTTGCTCGATTCTGTTCATCCACGATCTTAGCCTTTCGATTGACAAGACAGATTTTTGTGCAAACTTGAACTTTTTATCTCAGTTCTATCGTCTTGAATGACACATACATAAATATATATATACATGGAGACACTCGTAAAGTATTTTAAAATCCACTCAAAATCCGACTTTTTCCACTTATACGATTTTTTCATGTTTTTGACCTTACTTCACTAAAACTCCCTTAATGTGCACTGAAGTTTAAAATTATAGAACAAAGTAGAAATGACAATGACTATATTGATGGTGGACTGTTTGAGCTCAACAGCTTATTGTCTTCCCTTAGCCTCAAGGGTGGGAGTCAAAGGCCTCGGACGGAAGTCCCTGTCCCTACTACAGTTGAAGTTGCTCATTCTACCAACTATGCAGGTTTTTTGCCTACAGAACTCACTGCCAGAGCCTCCTGGTGAGGTCCAGCACACCATCCAAAAGGGCACTTCCCCAATCCAATTGGACAAATCCTGTTGCCTGGGTATTGCCGGTTAACACTTTGTATTGGTAGTGGGGGGCTTCTCGTGACTGTGATACCAGTTGAAAGACTCCAGACAAGATCTCTGTTTCCTGGCTTTGTCCTGTCTGCAGATGGTAGACTCCAGCGTCACGTCAATGTACCCGCATCACCATCAAACGTAGGCACTGACCACACACGGTCCATAACTAGCAGGTCCCACTCGTAAACAACACCCTTGACTGTTTCCTCGCCCTGCCATGGCCCGTCTGGTCCCGTAGTTGACTGTGCTCAGTCGTTTTCTATTAATGGTGGACTTCAGTGATCAAAACTTCGTTAATACTCAACTATTTGTTGCTGATAGTGCCAGTAAATTCATTCAGAACATCACAGTAATCTGAATCGTGAAAAAATAAAAAATACATTTTTTATGATGCTGCCGTACTCTCTTTAGCCAACTCAGTTCATTTTAAATACCAATATAATTTTAGGTCTAGAAATTTTGGCACTATTTAACTAGGGTGTTAATATTCATAACTTTAATAGGTAGTTATGTGTATCCAATTAAATCAATCATCGTATACTTCTCCTGTACTTGACGACCCCACGATTATGAATCCCGTGAGAAAACTGAAGAGGACATTCAGTTGCTAACCGCACTAGTGATAGCTCAGTCGTCATACGGACATAAATGATATCTTGGGATCGCGTTAACGAGACGGAATAGAAAGCAAATGAAATATTTCACTCGAAATGAACTCAAGTATGTGATAATAATAACCCATCGAACTTCTCAACGCATTCTTCGGGCGGCGACAGTCCAATTGCGTTTTCCTTCATCTGGATCTCATCAAATGCGGGAGGAAAAATAAAATAAAATAATCTGAGCCGCTCGGATGTGTTAAATGTCACAGACGAAAAGGGCACCTGATGGACGTCTAGCAATTTGCTTTCCTGTTAGGTCTTTTCCGCAATTGCTTGCAGACAAGGGTAATTGCATTTCACGAGGGTCGGGCAACCACATGATTAGCGCCCCCCCCCCCCCCAACAAAATACCTCTATTTCGAATATGTAGCTTCGATTACTGAGATACTTTGTGGAGCATTGGATAGTTCTCACGGTACCTCAATGAGTAGCCATGAATTAGGCGGCGGCGATCACACCCAAATCAACGTTCTGAAAGCTGATGGCTTGGGATTGTGTTCCTAAGCAAACGATTGTGAATTACTTCATCCACGCCGGATTCTCTCTGTCCAAAACGCGACCACCAAAAGATGAGAATTTTTTCCGATTTTCAAAGAGCAGTCACAAGTCTCTTGTTTTGTGGAAGAGGTCATAATACTTGCCTACTGTAGGCATCACGGTTTTTCGGTTTTCTGTCCATAGTTATTTGCTGACGTACTTTTTATAGCCTTTAGTTTCTCATGTTTTGGAATCTTGGGAATATACTCTAGGGTGCCTTTACATATCGAGGGAAATGATAGAGCAGATGAAGCAGCAAGGCTAGGAGCCTCAATGGAATAAAGGACCTCTCAAATTTTCCCTGTGCCTCTGATAGATGCCATAACGAAAACACAAACGCACACAGAGTGACAGATTTGGTACAGTGAAGTGTCACTAACCAAAGGAGCCATTAAGTACCAAATTATGAATAAAGTTTCTAAGCCACAGTTACCTCGAAGCGGTATGGTACAGCTGATGAGACTGAGGACTGGACATGGTGATAGGCCTCCTTAGAGACGATATGTGTGACTACAGTGGAGTCACAACCGAGGATTTTGAACATAGAGTCGCCAGAATCTTCCAGCAGAATTGAAGATAGTAAAGAGCACTACATACAAAACCCCACGTAGCAACACAGCCGGTTCCGTTGAAAGGCTTCAGGCCAGGTACAACGATTTGAGTCGCCATCTTCCCGAATCTTGATCTAACGTTTCCGAGCAATTTCCGAGCTTCAAAAACGAAAAACTTTTTACTCAATCACTCACGCACGATCTTGATTAAACTGGACCCATGACCTATAAGAATTGGGTACCTGCCACTAAAATGAAGCACATTCATCGCACTACTAAATCCGGTTTATGCTATCAAAAATGGGCTTCACAGATCAAGACTCAGCGGACATTAGCAGACTGCTTCAAACAGGTGAGATCACCTTGTTACCTTGAACGTATTGCCGCTCAAATACGAAATCCAACAATTATAAAGTTTACTATTGAAACAGAAACTCGTCTATAAAAATTGATTTTTGAGGAAGAGCTTTACAAAGTGTATTTTTTTTTTGCTCTTAAATAAGTGCGTCACCAATTCCTGCGCAACATTTCTTTATTCCTGTTGATAATAGATTTAGTTGATGAACAAAACTATAATGATTTGATGGAAAATTGTAGTTTACAAGACGTTTTTAGATAGAAACGTCATTTGACAGCAGTCAATCAAGACTACACATCCAAGTCACACCTAAATTCGTGCGAACTTGATCAATAACCGCTCTCGAAGCATAAACAACGGGGGAACATTTTTCTCGCAACTGTTCAACCGGACCTATGAATATCAAATAGTTTGAGGTGACTGAAGTATCGCTGCGGTGATATGTCCATAACGCGCCCGGGCGTGCCCTCCTTCAGTTACCTACGAATGGGATTGAAGCGGTCAGGATTGAAGAACGAAGAAAACATTTCAATGCCTTTGCAAATAAGATCGAACCAACATCTTAAACGATCTCTAGAAGAAAAAAATATCCAGGAATCCGAAGCCTTCTCTTTAGGACGGGGTTTATAGCCCGAGGCAGACGCTAGAGCTGCTTGAAGCGTCCCTCACCTCCCAACTAGGTCTTGACAATGTTAAAACCGGGACGGGCGAGCCGTAAAATGGAAACTTACCTCGCAAAATTCAAATCGTCCGGATTTTGATACGGCTTTAAATGCGTGAATAGGGAAAGCGATGTTGCATCCTATGCGAAAAACTCCACGGATTTACCAACTATGGGATTCATTGCTTCGACGGCCGATTTGACGTTTTTATGTTGACAATTCACGCGAAGGGGACAAAAATTCGCTATCCGTTTTCTCGAATCATCTTACGAATTGCTTGTAACGAAATAGCAGCCCCGCTGTTACCTACAAGTGGTGCCAATTGGTTGGGAAGGTGCGGTTGGTAGTTGACGATATGAGAGATCATTCACACTGCGACTGACGCCGATTTCGATACGCACATTTTAGTTTTTCAATATTTAGTACAACAGAACTGATCAGTATCTGACGCTTTATATAAAATCCTGAAGTACGCGAATGAACGAATGAATGAATATTTAATTTATTCCATGTAAATCCTGCGTTAACTATGTAATTTATTCCATGTAAATAACAATTCAGAGAGGAAGATCATGGCATCTGTCTTTTGGAACTTGAAAGGGATATTATTGGTCAAATTTTATGCATACTGTGAGACACGCAAGAAGTTGAAGAAAAAAAAAATCAAGGACAAAACTCAGGACCTGCTTGTTTCATTTGGGTGTGATATTGTGACTCATCCACCCTATTCCCCGAACCTGGCATTTTCTGGTTATCATCTTTTCAATAAATTAAAGGAGTTTTTGGGTGGACAACGATTTTTAAATGACGAGGAGATCCAGGATGTTGTCGAAAAATGGCTTCAGGAGGTGGAGTAGAAGGTATACGACGAGGGTATACAAAAACTGGTCCCTAGGCTTCAAAAATGTATTGACCTCAATGGCGCTTATACAGAGAAATATTGACATGTTTTGACACTTATCTTGTAAATTTCATTTAGTTTTTTTTCTTCAATTTTTAACACATGTTGTAACCTTACTTTCTGGACGTCCCTCGTATTTAGCGTTCGTACATCAGATTAGGTGGACATTTTCTTAAGATCGGGCAACGCGCTCAGAGATAATTTTCTATAATGTTTTTCCTATAATTGAATAATTATTATTGTGTAATGTAACCTACTAGACCACGGAGAACGAACCCACGTAGTAGTTATTATAAGTGTCCATAAATTTGTACAACTCAATTTTCTTCCCACTAATCTTGATATCTATAACAGGAAGATCATTGACAGTTATACAAACAAGAGGTCTTCATGGTTGATATTGAGGCAATTGGATTGATACTGACATGGTTAAGATTGATACTTTCTACTGATTCCCATCAAAATAATCTATAATGTTTGTTGATTCTACGTTGGTGGTGAAATAGATTTCGAAAGTTGAAAGTCAAAACAATTTTGCGTATAAAAACCAAGTTTATTAGTCATTTTGAACAACTTAATTTTTCACATACTTTGGGCTACATAAACCATGACTAGATTGTAACTGTACAATCTTATACGCATACCTAAGTAAATTACGCGTCCGCACTGTCACCGCTGTTTGTATCAATACTTTTATGATTGCTTTCGCCCCTTAATGGTCAATGGGAGTTTAAAAAGAAATCAAAATCATAAAACTGAAAAATGTGGAGTTTAACTCTATACTACCCTGTATAGAGGATATCACTACATTACAAACGTTCAAAGCCACTATAATAAAGGAAAATTACAACAACAAAATTGTGATAATCTCGTGATAATAATTATTACAAAATATATTATTTTTATTTTGTAATTATCACGAGATTGTCATAATTCAATAATAATAATAATCTAACAAGGGTCATACAGATTGGATTGAAGTATAATTTGATGCGTGATGCAGTTGCTGCGTTCTGCAACCTTTAAGATTGTGAAGTATCTGTTGTCATAAGAGCGATAGATCTAGTAGAGATCCACAGTTGGGAGGTACTATGGTAATATTTGCGTTTTGAACCACGTAGCACAAAATAGTCGACATTTGCTCGCGGGCGCAATTGCAGCTGTCCCAGTGTTCCAGGGTGCTCAACAGTATTAATCTCATGTCCAAAACTCCGAGAACAACGCTGTCGCATTTTTGTCGCCATTTTTCTTATGGATGCTCTCTTCGTACAAGATGACTGCAAGGACGATCCCCATCCCGATGGTGAATATGGCGATGAACAGCGTGAAAATGACGATTTTTGGACAGGCCCATCCCCTCGAGCCAACGAGCGAAGAATTCGCGCTGGACGTCGATTCCCAGGATCCTCGTCTGTACCTTGACCCCGGAGTCACCCAGACAGGGAGAGTCGGTTGTGGTCCCCTGCGTTCTGGCATCGTATCAGACGTTCTTCAGGTTAAGTAGGTTTCGACGAAGTTCCGTAGGCTTTCCGAGTGTCTCTTCGTCGAGATACTGTAACGCTATTCACAGAAACAACACGAACTTACTCTCCAGACGAATAAGCCCCGAATATTAGTCAACCTCGAAAATCATCGTTATGGCTCCATTAGTCCACGATACAAAGCCACAATAGTTGAAGTGCTACGCCTTTTCACTCGAATAATAAAAACTCTCTCGAAAATACAGAAAATTCCGCGACGTTCTTTTGGGCGGTTTAGAGTGCGACTGCCTTGACTTGAGAACATTTGAACCGATAGAGACATCGTATCTTATGCTACTGATAAAGGAATGTTTACCGCCAAGTGCTCGACGAGTTTGACCAGTTTTGACGATAAGGTTGGCGAGTATACGAGTTGAATAACCAAAATGAACTCAATAGGCTCCTCTCACCATTTCCAAAGAAAGCTTATCTAACCCTAAGTGCCTAGAATTCCTACGAGTATAAATGATATTTTCTTCATATAGTGACATTCGTTTAATAGGCCTTTTCCCCGAGACTGGTCGCTACTTCTTTTTCTTCCCCTTATAAAATATCTGTCACTTAAACTCCTGGCTTTTGCAGTTTGTTTTGCTTTCGCAGCTTCCTCAATCTTGGAGTGTTGTTTTCTGGAAAATTCTCAATCAGCCCAGACGTCGCCTCCCCTTCTGTGTTCCATGGAAATGGGCGAATATCGGAAGGTCTAATGCGGCGACTAGGTGATTGTGATGTCTCCTCAGGTCTCTTAATTACGTACACACCAAACCCCAGTACTTTTGCCCCAATACATTTAGTGGCTTGAGGTACAAGCACACCTTGTAGCTCAAGGTACAAGCCAAAAATTGACGTTTACTAAAGGTACAAGCAGTGACATGTAAAAACTTGACCACCAACCACATCAGCTCATAGCAGCACTCGACCCCAGATTGATTCCCTTGTAAACCTGTGCCAACGTTGCCTTCATTCTGAAGTAAGATCGAGCGAGTAGTTAGAGAAAAATTGCGTTGTTGCAGAAAAAAGTATTTGATGAGAGAAAAAAGAGAAGAAAAAGTTCAGCAGATTTTCAACTACATTTTCATCATATTCTGGAATGACATGATGAACGGTGTAGTATCAGGGACGTAGGAAGCTCCAGTAATCAATGTCTTAACGCCAGCTTTGTGATCTCGTGATCAGAATAAGGCCAGGAAGTTTAAAGGCCACTCCTTCAGGACCGATTTACGTTCCCTGAAGGAGAAAGGAAAACACAAGCTCAAATGTAAACCATCTCGTCAGCTTGTGTACAAGTCTGCATCTCGGTGAGACGTTTTCATGTTGTTTCACAAGCTTCATCTTGACAGTAGGTACCTACAAATCGTTCTCGCTTGTTCGTTCTTCATCATCATTTTTAATCTTAAGGAAAATATTAAACTGGTTTTCTTCTTCATGTGCTTCATTTAAAATACCTGCTATTCAACATTTCGTTGATTATTAAGCTTCATTATGGTGATAATTATTTTAATAACGAACACTTACCGAGACCGTACTATTAAGGGCATGCAGGACCAAGGTTGGAAAGTTTTTGAAGGATGTCTCAGGCTGTGATTGAAATAAATAAATGTCTCAGACTTTTGAAATAAATGGTCTAAATTCACAATATTAATAAGAAAAAGCTTCCTCGTCGCCCGATTTTTGAAATTCATAAAATAATTTTTTTTAATTAAAAACACGAGAAGGATCTCAAATAAATTTTAATTTATTTTCCGATTTTTCAATCAATTTCTCGTAACCTTCTTCTTATTGGATGTCTTGGCGCTGTTATAACGGCCAACCATTTCAAAACTTCAACCTCAACCATTTCAAGACTTCAATCTCAGCCTGAGACATCCTTCAAAAATCTTCCAACCTACGTCCTTCAGGCCCTTAAACGCACTATTTTCTTACACCCTCAAATCGGTAGTCATTGAAAAATAAGTGCCATATAAGTGTTATTTTGTGAAGGACTCTGGTAACGACTCAAGGTACACGAACTTATCATAATATTATTAACCCATTAATTTCTAGCAAGAGAGTTTCAGACTATTTCCGTAAGTGAGTATGTCCTACATGGCAAACTCTATCTATCTGACCCCTATTTTTCACCACTACAAGTTGACCAAAGGACTTTAGTAATTGACCCAGTAGAAAACTGTAACATTCTTCGAAATGTATTTTTGGTTTACGTATCAAGATATGAAAAAACCTTAAGATCTAATTTCTGTCTGTCCCACATGCAGGTTCGTGCATACAGTGGTAATACTCGTACTTTGACAATCAATTTTCAACGTACACAATCAATATAAGTAAGTTATGTATTCTCATTGATTCCTACTTTTCACTCGACACGAGCGGCAGAACGAATTAATGGTGCAGGACCAGTCAATCATTCATTAGTTGAATCACTCGGCCGTTACTTCTCTATGCCACCGGCGGAGTATTCATTACGTCTACGGACACACCCTCAACGTGATTCTTTATCCCGCAAAAAGTTTAGGCGTGGGTTTCAACCCCGGGGAGCCAATTATTGTGTATAGAAAGTTAAATTAATTTTGATGTAATTTACAAACCGATGAGTGCGGGATCCTTTTTTATTTAAATTGGTTCGCCGGTACTTCTAGTTCTTCGGTTCCTAAGGTAGTAATATTCGTTCGATTTCCTATAGAGTTTGCTGTATTGGAAGCAAGACGGTAAGAGGGTGCCGCTGTGTTCACTCACGTTCATTTTATCTTAATATCCTCTTCACATCTACCACGTCTCTCTACTTGAATATGGCAGTTATTCTACCCCCTCGCCCACACTTTGAAGATCGAAATTTAAATAACTACCGGTTGGTATGAGTATAATATTTTTCTCGGCCGTATTGGAGGAGGATCCGCATAACGACCGGTATTTCGGCCCAGTTTTCATATCAATAAAAATAACAGCACGCCGACGGATCAATTCGCCCAAAGTGATGTGAACACAGTCGAATTTCAACAAAAGACGTAGCTGCACGTCTGACGCGAGATTCAGACGTGATTCACTTCAAGTTTATTGGCTCTTTTCATCGTGAATAGCGTGTTCTAATCGGCTCTTTAGCGCACTCTTTACACCCAACAATGACTCGAACTTACATTACATTCCTCTGACTCGAAATGTTGGAGCTCGGCTGTCATCTTGGTAAAGAGACTTTCAGTGGCCAGTAAGTAGTTGGTATTTTTCAACAAACGCACACATTCAATTTAAAATTCATGATATTATTCAACATTTAAACTTGTTTCGCAATGCCACAAGGTATCAGTACTCAAAGAATCCCAAGGTTTGTTTGTAGGTATTGCGGGTCTGCACTCTACTGGCCTACAGTACAGGAAAAAAATCCACAGTCCACGGTTTCATGTAAAATGTCTCTATTTTACTGGTTTTACAACAAATGTTTTTGCCTTTTTACAACAAATGTTTTTGTCCTTTTTTGCCAAGTAACGCCTCAGTTTATAGGCTTTTCAGCGCTGAACACGATGGTGAAGTCAGAATTGAGATATCTTCATATATTCACCATCGTGTTCAGCGTAAAAAACAACCCTTTACAATGAGGAGTCTTATGTCAGACTGTTTCATTTGGGAATTTATGGGTAATTTTCCCCCCCTTAAAATTCACCAAAAACCCCCCTTAGAGTGGCCCGATTCTGCCCACCTACGAACTTAGCTTTCGATTACCAGTCATTCGCCTGGAATGTTGACAGACGGGCTTAGCCCATAGTCATAATATTATGTATTTGTATCACATGCTGTTAAATTACTTATTCTCAAATATACATGTTTATCTATCTATCTATCATTCGCCTGGAATGACTCAGTGGGAGAAAAAAGTATTTGCACTCGCAGTTTTTTCTTGATATGAAAACTATGAATTGAGACCTTAAAAATCCACCGTCGTGCAGCATGGCTATAAGAGCGAATTTTGACGAAATAACTGGTTTTATGTAAAATGTCTCCATTGAAGGACTTGATGTCCATGAAGAACATCTCAAGTATCAACCACGTTTCTTCATCTTCAAAGTGCTCCAGTTTGAAAATTGAATAAGATATCGCAATTCCGATTTCACCATCGTGTGCAGCATTGAAAACTGTTTGAAATTAGGTGTCAATTGTTGGACTGTTTCATTTTTGGAATTTATGGGTAATTTCCCCCCACCCCCTAAAACTCCCCAAAACCCCCCTTAGAGTGTCCCATATATTTATTCAAATGATTTTTATTGTCTTTTCACTGTGAATTAGATTTGGGTATGAACATTTTTCGGAAATTCAAGTTTTAAACATTTTTGGACCGCGAACAATGCTTCCTTTTTTCGAAAATTCGCTATAAAGTCAATATGGCGACTCGAAGCCCTAAAACGGCTCAAAGTTGGGCTAAAATTGTGGACTATTGTAGAGAAGGTCCTATCCCAAAATCGCAGCCCTGTTCGAGCCGTTTCAGGGCCTCGAGTGGCCGTACTGTCCTTTTTCCCCCTTCGGTAGAGTGCATATTGTTTTCCGATCATGATTTTTTATCTTGAACGGATATAACGAGTATCTTTTCGATGATCTCCATCACGCTCAACACTTTTTAATGCTCAGTACCCATCTTATTTCATATGGTCCTAGTACGTGATGCAGCGGTGCTTCGTAGCTATCAAACCACGGGGGACGTGTAGGTAAAACATTCATATGAAACGGTGTCTAGGTGCCTATATCGATAAACAACTAGAGCATCGGACTAGTTAATGTTTTCCAGCGGCGTCTATAAATCGGAACGAGGGGGTTTCGATAGAAGAAGGGCTGGGTAATTCAGTAGAACTGTTCGTCGTAAATATGACAAACTGAGCTGGCTCGTTGCACCGAAGCCGCACCCACGATCGGCACCCACTACATCTCGATACGTCGGAGATCGATACTTGGGAACGTGATAGATTTTTTTATGCCGCGATTCACGCCCACCTTCGGAGTCGATTTTATGGTAGAGAACTTATCTTTGAAGAGAACTTTCCCCGGTACCTTCACCGGGCTCGCGCGGGTTTCCAGAGTCCGACGCCTCCGCGGCACTTTTATCGGCGAATGAGCGAAAAAAAGGCCGCTAACTGTCACGATTTAATCTATTCAAATTTGGCTTGACTTGAAAACCGAAATTGCAGTAGAAAGCACTGCAAGATCCAGAGCGATGGTCAGTTGTCCAAATACCGTGAAAATATAACTCGTTGCTGAGGACACCAAAGTAGTTATAACTTATAACTTAATAATAAGAACTACTAGGGAACTATTACTTATAACTTATAAGTAGTAGTTCCCTATTAGTTCTTATTAGCTTGTCCTAAGCTTGCATAAAGAAGGACAAGTTATAGCGATCAATAGAGAAAACAATCATTCCTTTTGGTGTAAAATAGCTTAAAAAAATAAAAGTATAAAGTAGATTTATTTATTTATTTGACTATTATACACATATTAATTATTTTGTATTCAAATGACCAAGCTAGTCTTTTTTTCCGTGTTTATTTTCTCACAAAAGACTACCTTGGTCAATTGAATACAACCTGATTCTTCACACTAGTCAATCCCATCAACACATATTAATTATTATATAATATAATATTATATATTATGATGCACCAGTTGATGCTCCATAATATCAATAAATATCAGGAAATTACTTCTTTCGAAAGGGTAATCCCGCGCAAGATGGAAGGAGCCCCTAAGCCACAAGTCTGAGCTTCCTTACATTACAGAAAATAACATTAAATTTTAGCGATCAGTAGAGAAAATATTCATACCTTTTGGTGTGAAATAGCTTAAAAAAACAAAATATAAAATTTGTTGTTTTGTTCATTTCCTCCTTGGTTGAAAAACCTTTGTCTATTTGGAGGGTTGTAGGAGGTTGTAAAGAAAACAGAGGAGAAGTTTTTCCGAGCTTTCGACTTTAATACAGCCCTGTTACAGCCCTGAAGATGGCTTATTAAAGCCGAAAGCTCGGAAAAACTTCTCTTCCGTTTTCTTTACAACCTCCTACAACCCTCCAAATAGACAAAAATAAAATAAAATAAATCAACAGCTAACACCGAAAGATCATCTCCAGGAGATGAGAATGTGTCTGCTGATATACAATGTAAAACTTAACTATAAGTTGATAAACAGACATTTCAAGTATAGGTACTATTATTAGCACTTATCAAATCATTCATACCTATTGATAGGCCATGTAACTGCCAATGAGATGCTTACAAAGAAAAGACTTGAAGTTCAGCTTGGACTGTTTCAAGTCCCTTAATAGCAAGTTGAAGAATTTAATGCCAACAAAAACGTAATGATCCTGAAAGAGAATGGAACAGGTACAAGTAGGTCGACTTTTGAAGGCGTGAGAAAGTCGTGAGATATGACATTTGTTCTATTTTACGTAATGATTTGAAAGACAGACGCTTGGCGAAGATTGGTGTGTGAATTACAGAAGTAAATTAAATAAATATAAGTTGAATTTTGTATTTATGTTGAGTTATGTGTACCTGATAGGCATAATGTTGTATGCAGCGACCGGGGCCTGGGAGGTGTAAACTACAAAGACAAAAAAAGTATTGTCTACTTCAATTGAAAATGTCTACCTATGTATCTATTGACCAAAGTTGACACCGATAACGTGCACCCCTCCCGTCAAAGTTGGTGGATTCACTGCTCGAGCAGTTCTTCGTTTGGAGTAGCATCTTAATACAAAACTATCTAGTTCTCATGACCGATCAAGGCTTTAGAAAAAAAAGAACTGTAACAGTAGGCAGTGAGTTACTTTGACGATGATGCCACAGTCGATTCAATGTGACATGTACCGATACAACTCTGATGTATGATGTCAACTCTAACTCCCGCCTTCAGTCATCGTCAAATCCCTCCAATAAAGCAGTGTCATATTAACACTTATCCAAGACACACGTTATAATTAAACACCCTCTTGGAATCTTACATGGTGCCAGGTGGGACAGATGCTGAAACGCCGACCCGATGAATTTTGAGGAGGCAAATCTCAAACAAGAATGTGCAGATTGTCTACAAAAATTAAACTTCAGTTTAATCGCAACAAAACAGAAAAGCGAATCCAGTAAAGTGAGAATCGCCACTCTTCTCAACCAATTGGGCTCTAAAGGGATTGCACTTTATAACACCTTTCTGCAAGACAAATTAGCAATTCCAAACGCGGACGGGACATTCCCAACTGCATCAAGTGCTAAAGTTTATAGTGATCAAGTGCTAAAGAAATACGCAGACGTGATGGGAGCGTTCACTAACTATTTTGCTCCAATGAAATTTCCTGCGTGAGCGACGCAAATTTCATAAGCTGAACATTGCACCGGGTCAACCACTGGTCGAATACGCTGTTGCACAGGAAACCGCTGCTACTTCCTGCGACTTCACCGTTCGGAACGATATGGGCTGAGATCGACTAGTATTCCAGATTCCTGACAGCAACCTAGTCGAATTCCTACATTCCGATGGAAAAGCAGTATCCAGTAAGGCGTAAATATTGGTACGTATTGAATGCTGCAGCTTGTGCTCGCTCTTCGACCTGCGCACCCTTGAGGACCGTAGAATTTCTCTGCCATACCTCTACAGCTGCAGTGCGTCTACGCTTGGGGCTGCCTGAATTTCTACTTAATCGAATTGAATGAACTGACACAACTGAGCTAGTACAGTGAAAGAAGAAAACCTGATGTATGGAGTAATTTGAATAAATATACTATCCCAATTCGTTTTGCAATAACCGTCCTGGTAAAATTTAATGGTTTACAGACTCCGACATTATTGATCAAACTGGTCTTGTAGATCAGACGGAGGAACTTATATTACAGTATGATCGGTAGGATTAAATCGTGTAAATGTCTGTTTTATGTTGCAAACAAGTTGCATCTTTAACCACCTGCATACGTCAAAACAAGGTATTCCGTGGAAAAGTAATTTAAAAAGGGTTGCGCCCAGAAGCTCAGCGACATTTGCATTAATGCAACGTAAAGCTTTCCAGATCAATGTCATGTTTCATGCAAATGGGAGGTTGACCAGAAGTGCTCAAGGCGGGCGAGGACCTTTGAGAAATGATGTTTGCCAATTAATCGAGCGTGGGCATGTGAGAAGATATTGGTATCAATAAATGTCGGAGGGGCAGCGAGAGTGTTATGATCAAGTTAGTTGTATGTTATGATCGAGTGCCCCGGTGAGTTTGATACGTGAATTCGACGCCTCCGGCCGGTAAGTATTATCTGAGGTCCATTCAGGAGATCTGAGACGTGAGAGGAGCTAAGTGCAGTCTCTGTATTCCATTGAGGCATAAACATGAAATCAGACGTCAATGAACAACCCTTACTTGACAATCCACAGGTTTCATTTGAATACATAGCGAATAATCGTTAATAATAAACGATAGGCTCGGCGTGTGTGTAAAAAGAAAATTAAAAATGGAGAAAATTGTTGCTCGTTCCGAGCCTCTACTTTAATTGGAGTTGGATTAATTGTTCGTCTGATGGATGAAAATGGCTTTTCTGGCTGCCCCACATTGTAAGTGACCGTACTAAATCCTTAATGGTCATTTTGCTAACATATAGCACATTATAGCTCACACATAGGAGAATGTTGTATATACATTAAAAAAATATTGTTCACTTCATACTAATAATAATGTTTTTACCGTCTCGTTTCTCACTGCTATCCCTGAGCACCCTCAAGGCCGATTGAGCACTTCCTGCTCATGATGTCACAGGTACAGAGAATTGATACTGATCCTTGAAATAGGTACTTCAAACCACCAATCTATGCAAATAAAAGTGTTATTTACTGTCCACCAATATTAGGAGCACAGTTGAGCACATCTAACAGTTCGCCTCTGGAGAGCTCAGTCTCCTCGAAATTAATTTGTCTACAATACCTTAGGATCGGGCGCTGCGTGCTGGTAGAGAAGATTATTAGGAATTATTATTTTCATTAAAAATCATTTCAGCATCAAATTCTAGTTAAAACCGAACTAATAAGTGATTTTTATCTCTTAATTTTTTTTTTTTTTTTTTTTTTACCAAACAAGTATTTTGGCATGATCCTTTCTAGACTTCTCTCTAGGTGATCAACGTCAAGTAGATGGAAGCCTCTGCTGATGGGCTGTTGCAAATCGTCGTATTTCGGCTTTAACCGTTGAACACCAGGGCATTGATGACGTTTCTGACAACGTTCTATAATTTCTACGTTACTTATGGCTGCATAGCCCCAGTGCTGACACTCATAGGTCCATACAGGTTTGAGGACTTTTTTTTACAGAGCATAAGTTTGCTCTCAACTGGAAACACTGAGTGACGTCCCATAAACCAGTATCCCCCCAGCCAGTTGGTCTCCTGCCAGCCTTCTTACGTCATACGCTCGTGCGTCATAGGCTCTGACGTACTTGTTGGCCACCTGCCAGCCGTCTTACGTCATACGCTCGTGCGTCATAGGCTCTGACGCACTAGTTAGCCTCCGGCCAGCCGTCTTACGTCATACGCTCGTGCGTCATTGGCTCTGACGCACTAGTTAGCCTCCTGCCAGCCGTCTTACGTCATACGCTCGTGCGTCATAGGCTCTGACGTACTTGTTGGCCTCCTGCCAGCCGTCTTACGTCATACGCTCGTGCGTCATAGGCTCTGACGTACTTGTTGGCCTCATGCCAGCCGTCTTACGTCATACGCTCGTGCGTCATAGGCTCTGACGTACTTGTTGGCCTCCTGCCAGCCGTCTTACGTCATACGCTCGTGCGTCATAGGCTCTGACGTACTAGTTGGCCTCCTGCCAGCCGTCTTACGTCATACGCTCGTGCGTCATAGGCTCTGACGTAATGGCCCGCCGGTCGCTTGTGTTCTGACGTGATCTGAGGGAAAGGGTGAATCAAGGGAACAAATTTTTCCCGTTTCAGTTTATGTGCCAAAGCAAAGACATGAAAATGTCAAAAAAATATGTAAATAGGTACCTAAGCCCAACTGTAATGTCAATTTTCTGACAATGAGTTTTCGACTATAGTTTTCATACCTATTTACTTAAGTACTTATTGCAATTTGAGACTGATAATGAGCTGTTTGCAAATAAAAAGTCTGATAACTACTTTATTACATCTTATTAATCTATTTTCAAGTTCCGATTCACAGTTGAATGTATTTTATTTAGATGTCGTAAAATTCGAAAACGATGGAATGAAGAAACCTGTCGACTACTGACTCAAGTGATACTGTCGACTTCTAACACATGTAGGTCGACTACTAGTGCAAAACCATGTCGACTACTGAAGAAAATGTTGGTCACTGGTATCGACTACTACCTAGAGCATTGGGATTTTTTACAAAACTTGTTTTTCCTTTTTCAAACCATGTTGAATAATATTTCCCGCTGCCAGGACTTTTAGGGAAGGATCTTGGGTACACAATGAACAGGTTTGCAATGAGAAATAGTTGATAATAATAATTAATCTAACATTTAGGATCTAGACATTTAGACCTAGTGATCTAGACAGAAGGGTGATCTGTACAAAGAAGATAATGAACCGTTGTGTCAAGAATTTGCAAATGTCTAGATCCTAAATGTTAGATTAATTATTATTATGAATTATCACTAATTATTAATAAGTTTATCAAGTAGATACCTAGTAAAAATTATTATAATTTATTGTTAAATATTAATAATTTGTATTTAATTAATACGATATAATTCTAGGGTTTTTAATACTTTTTAATTTTTCTATAAAAGAAGTACCTACCTACCAACAAACATTCGAAATTACCTTCATTTCCGTAGCACGAAACGTACCTCAGAACAACAAACTCGACATCACTAAAACCATATGATGTTCTAAACAGCTAGTTAGTATGAAAATCGAGTCGACCTGTATTTAATCGACCTGTATTTCAACCGTTTGATTCAAGATCGCGTCGACAGGCTCAACCTTTGAGCCGTCATTGTGAACGAACGGCTGGTCGTACAAAGCTGCGGATGGTCTTTAAAAATTCTTCGGAACAAACTCTATCTAAATATGAAATAAAAACATACCGTTCTATATGACTTTTTCGAGATATGAGATTTTCAAATTTTCAAAATTCGTTTTGAACCCCTTCCCCTTGACCGAGGGTTATGAAAGGTTTCGAGGACCATTGTGGGGTTGGTCGAAACCCATAAAAAAAATTTCGTAATTTTAACTCAACGCTAACTGGCCAAAGTGGCGCGTACGGCGGACGGACGGATTTTTGGTTTATTATCTTCGATAATGAACCATTGGAATCGCCCAAAGAAAAAAAAATTTTAACCCCCCCTCAAAATTTGTTGGTTTACGTTTCAAGATACGTAGATTCAGAAAATCGAATAAAAAAAAATCCGTCCGTCCGCCGTACGCCGTCCGCCGTACGCCGTCCGCCGTCCGCCGTCCGAGGCACATTGCCCAGTTAGCGTTGAGTTAAAATTACGAAATTTGGTTTCTGGGTTTGGACCAGCCCCACAATGATCCACGAAACTTTTCATAACCCTAGGTCAAGGGGAAGGGGTTCAAAACGAATTTTGAAATTTTGAAAATTCCAAAACTCGAAAAATTCATATATAACGGTATGTTTTTTATTACATATTTAGATAGAGTTTGTTCCGTAGAATTTTGTAAGACCATCCGCAGCTTTGTACGACCAGCCGTTCGTTCACAATGACGGCTCAAAGATTGTGCCTCACAACACGACCTTGGATCAAACTGTTGAAATACAGGTCCATTTTCATACTAACAAGCTCTTTGGAACATCATATTGCTTAAGTGATGTCGAGTTTGTTGTTCTGAGGTGCGTTTCGTGCTACGGAAATGAAGGTAATTTCGAATGTTTGTTGGTAGGTACTTCTTTTATAGAAAAATTATTACCGACGTAGTGTTAACCCAGATAGCCCTGACGTCCTTCTGGAAGGATGAGGGACTTTGTTGACATTTTGATTTTTCGCTCATGTTCTATCATGTCTTTGCGATCGCGTGAGGTCTCCAACTGTTCCTTACATCCTAAATAATCGGTGGGGGCTGTTTTTGCCTTCATTCTTCATTCAACTAGTGCACAGTGAGTTTCGGTAGTTCGCGTTCGTCAATCATGAGCCATCACCCTGATTTCTTAGTTGATGGGTAAGTACCTATCGATTTTTTTTAAACTTCTTCATTGTTATCTCATTGTTTCAACTCTCTACTAAGGATTCCGAGTGGTTTAGATAAGACTTTGTCATTTTCATAATCACCATCGTCATTTTTCACGGCGATCCTTCTGGAAGGACGTCAGTGGAATACGCGACCAAAATCATACTTACCCATCCGTTCCTTTCGAGCTATGTTTTTAGTGATTTCTTGCTTCTTTTGCAGGAAGCTTATTCCCTTACACCAAATCTTGGATTTTTTGGAGGGAAATGACGATGCCATAGGACAAGGTGTTGACATCACTTTGTTACCCCCAACTAATGCCACTGAAAACCTTACAGATGAAGATTCTGGCGATGAGCAGAGCCCAATTATTGATAATTTGCCCCGCAGTCAGCTACTTGCTCCAGCTATTGTGAATAACATTCCTTCCATCAATGATGAGAGCGATGTTGATGATCCTCAACCATCCACCTCGAACGAAAATATTGCCAAGAAAGGGGGGAGGCATCGATCGGGCTGATCAAAACATATCACTTTACAGAGTATCCATCAGAGGGAAAAAATGGTACTTCCCTATCATTGCACATATGATTGATGTTGCCGAACAGAATGCGTGGCAAATGCACACAAATGATGGAGGCCTACTCGATCATTTAGCATTCCGCAGGAGAATTGCTACTGCAATTTTGGAAAGCAACAAGAAGATTGTTACAGCAAGAGGACGTCCATCAAAAACAGCGAAGATTGACAGTCGGTGAGTGAAAATAGTATATATTATATACTATTAGGAAGTTTGGCATTATCATCTATTGTGAAGCTCTCCAATCAAGTTCAATTATTGTCTGTTATATTATATTTTAGATTCGATAAAATTGAACACTATGTTGGTGACACAGAGGTAGATGAGAGGACCGGCAAAAAAAAAAAAAAAAAAAAAAAAAAAAAAACAGCTGCACTGCAGGATATGCAAGAACAAGGCAACAACCATATGCTTGAAATGTGACATACCTTTACATGTATTACGAATAGGTGTTTATGTTGAAACATTCAGTTCATACAGTTTTGAAATAATAAAATTTTAATTTATCTCAATGAATGTGTCTGATTCGTTAGAACCGTAGGAATATGTGAGTCATGTTGATTGCATATTCCACTGACGTCCTTCTGGAAGGATGGTCATTTATGACGTCATTAACAGCGAAAAAATTCAAAACTCGCCTAATTTGTATTCAGACAACTTCCAATACACGGATTATAGGAACAAACTCCAAAAAGTTTTGAAAAAAAAATTCAGGGTTATCTGGGTTAAAAACCCCAGAATTATATCGTATTAATTAATCATAATTAATAATAATTATTATTATTAATAAATACGAATTATTAATACCTAACAATAAATTATAATAATTTTCAGTAGGTACTTGATAAAATTGTTAGTAATTAGTGTTAATTGATAATAATAATTAATCTAACATTTAGGATCTAGACATTTAGACCTAGTGATCTAGACAGAAGGGTGATCTGTACAAAGAAGATAATGAACCGTTGTGTCAAGAATTTGCAGAGTTTTTTTTATTCGATTTTCTGAATCTACGTATCTTGAAACGTAAACCAACAAATTTTGAGGGGGGGTTAAAAAATTTTCTTCTTTGGGCGATTCCAATGGTTCATTATCGAAGATAATAAACCAAAATCAACAAAAAGTCGATATTTTAGTTTGTTAGTAAATTAATAGAGCGAAGTATAATACGATATTTTACGACTTCCTCCCAATCCCTCCCCCATGGCCTCAAAGGCAATGTATCCGATACACCGTATCGTATTTCAGCTTCTTGTCAGCTTCCTGAGAGATTCCTGTAGATAGGTAGACGCATATTCATAATAATTATATTCATACCTAATTATTATTAACACCATCGCGTTGGAATGCTTGACAAGGAGATAAGTAATCTGTATCGCCACTAAGGCTTGTTCACGATGTAGGAAGGGGTAAGTGAAATCTATTACCTAGGTATGTGAAATCTAATATCGACAGAAACCATCCCTGGAACTTGCTGCCCTTACAGAAATGAATCACTTGGAATCATTGGAAAAATGCAGTGATTCAATCACTGGTGATACAAGTGATTATTTGGCGGACCACTGCAGTGATTGAATCATTGGTGAATCACTCGCAATGATCACTTGGAATCATTAGGGAAATGTAGTGATTGGATCATTAGTTAATCACTGGTGGACCACTTCGTTAATCACTGCCTCTGCAGTCATTAAATCATTTGGAACAAGGGATATAGAACACAGCGTAGCTCAATTGAATTAAAACGTGTAATACTAAGTATACTTAATACAAGTCTTGTACTTTACTGTAAATACTGTAATCATATTGTAAACGATTGCGAACTATAGCTCCAGGATCCTACTATAGTACTGGAGGTCCTGGTATACGACCCGCAACTGCACTCCTCTCCAGCTGAGACAGTGCATGATCGCATCCCTATCAAAATTCGTTCAGCAGTTTGCCAGTCAATTGAGCACAAACGTAGAGTTTTATATACTTGATAGTCGATGTATAAACACGAACATATAAATTGATAGACGTGATTCACGTCACGTGAACCGCGAATGTTGTGTTTAGACCAAAATGAAATGTTGAATGTTTCATTAAGTGAAACGTAAACCAGTGTTGCCATCGACTTACCACGGCCTCAGTGCCCACCCACTGAGAAAAGAGATAAAAAATCCCCATAATTTCCGAATTGATAGCTTTAATATCCCCACGAATGAGTTATTCACGAGAAAAAACTGGGCTTTTATTTTTTTAAATCGGGATTACACGTTTTAATGTCTTTGTTTCGATGTTTTCTTGACATCGATGTTTAACATTTAATCATCGGAAAAAGACATCGATGTTTTTTGTCCGATACATCGATGTTTTTGCAATATCGAAGTCGTTTTTCGATCAGGCTTGTCCATCGCGAGACCGTCCCGACTCCTTTAAGAAAGGGAATTCTAGACTCGGGTGTCATGCGTGTTTGCATAACTGGCAGGGTGAGCCCCGCAAGATTCTTGAGTTGCCGTTTCAGAATCAATTATACGTGTAGCCCGCTCGACCTGCGTTCGTTTAATTCACAAGGTCCCCGATTTTGTCGGGATTCAGGTGCAAAGATTTTGGTAACGAAATTTTTCGAAGGGTCGGAGCTGACTGGTATGTCGAATAGTTGCTCAACATATTTGTGAGAGTTTTTCAAAATTCACTTCTCAGTGAGGACGAGTGTTGAAACATCCTGATCTGAGTGGAGCGAGTTGGAGTTTAGCGTGAAGCTACAAACAGTATCTTGTGCCCCAATTCCACTGTAATAAGAATAGATGAATCACAAAGAAATGTTATACGTCACACATGTTAGATGTCACACGAAATGTTATACGTAATGTTGAAATATATTGTACGTAATATTGATGGTATCCACTAATAACCTTGTACCTACCTCAACGTTTGACAATTTTTTCTTGCATTTAAAAAAATTTGGGGCCAATGATAACTTCTTTTAGGATCAAGTAGGCCTTAGCACCTGTGGTAACATCGTGTCTTGTCAGTCACCAGTTATCTAGGTTACGAGAGGTTTTATAAAAGATAAGTATTCGATGAACTTTGAATTTGGAGCGTTGTAGGTATTTCTTAAGGTTATTACCGAGGTTTGAAGTCATTAACTAGAATTAAGATATAGTTTATACTATCTTAAGATAGTATAATATACTATCTTAAGTTTATATTATCTTAATAGTTTATACTATCTTAATCTAAACCATATCTAAACTAATTAGTTTAGATATGGTTTAGATTCTTAGTTTAGAATCGTAGAAAGAATCTAAACTCTTATAAACTTCTCGTAATCTAGGTAACTGTGATATCCTCATATCTCGTTAATCTCCAACATACCCAGTAATCACAAGTGCTACGGCCTACTTGATCAAAATAGAAATTATCATTTAGGCTCCTAGAGGGCAGAAAGTGCCTTTCCCGCTGTAATGTAAACTGCCTTTTTTAATATCAAGCACGATTCATTATTTATAATAATACTACAATATAGTATATTAATATGATTATAATAATATTTTATTTGATTTATAAAAATATTATATTATCATATCATGATTTTGATTTGATTGAAACATTTTATGTTATACAACTAATTACTCATATTTCTTTAGTTGTATTAATTTTAATTGCGTTAGATACAGAAATTAACAAACCAAAGAAATATGAATAATTAGTCGTAGAACTTAAAATGTTTCTTTTCCTTAACGGCGAATCCGAATGATTGATTTTATAATTTCTGTGTACACTTTCGTTTAATAAAACACCATTTTCTTCATCATCTTCTTCTTCATCCATTGTTCTTAATTTGATTTTAAACTCGTCTGTAAATCATCATTAAACTGAAGAACATACCTAATGAAAATCAAAATTACCGACCAAGAAAATACGGTTTCCGAGCGACATTCCTACTTTTTAAAATTAATGTTAAAACTTAAATTAAATGTTAAAACGTCAGACACAGTTTTCTTTTAAAATATAGGTACAAGGTATGGGACCCCATGTCTCATGCTTATGTAGGGCCCACCCAACATGTAATATGTAGGTCACGTCTCAGCAACGCACGGGCAATCGGCTAGTTATGTAGGTCCTTGCTGAAACTCCCATCGTCGGAACCTCCACTTATAATAATCGTCTGATCCCCGCGACTCAAGATTTACAGCCGATCCCAATGCCTTTGTTGACAAAGCAAAGTGATTTAAGATTGTCCGCCGGGGCTCGAACAACCGCTTTGATATACTGTCTCCGACCCGGTCCAGGAGGAATCACCGATAGGCATTTCTGATTTATGGGCCAGCCCTTTAACCCCAGTTCGCGGCATAATTGATCTAATTATTTTCGGAAGCCTTTCATGATAGGCCGTTGACGGGTGTAATATGTCAGGGGGTTCTGGTTAATTGACGTGAAATGGGTTGCTGCAGAACCTGCAAAGAGCAATATGGTGTTCACTGTCCCAATCATGCTCATACTTCGATATGGAAACTAGAAATCGGGGCCGCCGTCAATAAGCCCTCCCGTTCTTACAAAGTTCACATCACGCTATTTCTACTTCAGTTAACTCCGAAATTATACCATACAATCTCCACTTCCCTAAATAGAAGGCAGGTATTATTTCTTATGTAAGAGGTACCAAAAGGGGAGACGAAGGGGAGAGGCAGTATCAAAAATTGTTTTATAAATAAAAATTATTCATCTTTACAGTTAGATTTACACTTTTTCCGGCACTGCCTGGATTGTTATGCGCATAAATTTAGGTCATCGTATTTTAGATCTAATAGAAGTTTCGGTGCTGTGTATCTACATCAACCTGTGAAAACTTGAAGCAATCTCTTGATAACCTACCCATAAAATTATTTGCGGTGAGACAGGTTTGGGAGCGTCATAGGTGATTTTCTGTGTCGAAGGATGTGAAAAAAATGACGATCTGATGAAGATTAACGATATTATAGTATATGAATTTTAAACCTGTCTATTGGAAAGTTTAAAAGCGGAAAAAATAGAGTAAAATTGCAAGGTTGAGGAACGGGTTGGTAAAAGCGGTAGTAGGCGGGGACGGTCCACTTCGGGCCATCGACATAAAAACAACTTGGTATACGTACAACGATATTTGGTCTACATTCGACGCTTCAGGCGTAGGATTTGCTGTAGGAGTGGATTTGTTGTGGTGAAGTGGAATAGAGTAGTGGGCTGTTTTTAGGGGATTTTCGAAGAAAAGAAAGCTATCGTTCTCGGTCCAAAATTTTTAAAACTCGAATTTCCGAATATTTTTTATACCACAATCCTTTTCAAACCATTCTGAATTTACTGCCAAAAATACCAATTATATCCCATTCTGTTCTCAAACTGGAGCACTTAGACGATGAAGAAACGTGGTTGTTCCTTGAGATGCTCTTCACGGCTCAACTGCTCTAATCTGATAATGGAATGAGATATCGCAATTCTGACATCACCTTCGTGTTCGGCGTTTAAAAATGGAGACAAAAAAGGAGACAAAATTTGTTATAAAACCAGTAAATGGAGAAATGTTACATAAAACAAGTTATTTCTTCGAAAGTTCGCTCTTACAGCCATGCTGCATGCATTGTATCCTACTGTGTGGCAGTGAAACCATCATTTGAACTGACTGACATGCTGATGGTTTGAGTTATCTATGGAACATAAATAGTCGTAGATTATTGAGTTAGGGTTGTAATTAGGGGGTCAAACCAGTACATTTGTAGTAAATTTACATATTTAACCAAATACACGAATATATAAATACCTATACCTATGTAAATTCCTTGATGTTAAACAAATTTGTCAATATGTAAGAAAATAGAATTTCACGGATACAAACCATTAGCTTCGCTTTTGGCCCTATGGGCCTTTTCTGGACCTTATCGTCCCTTACCTCTACCATACAGTCCCTTTATAAACTACAGGGTCCGTTCTAGTGACCAATTGATCCGAATCATATCATCAGTCCCCATGCTGCTCAAAGTGCAAGTCCCAAGGAGGCTTCATACCAAACTGCAGCTTCATAGTGTTAATACCATCGAAATTAGCTGTAGGAGCCACTTAGCTTATCCAGGGCCTCGGCAGCGTCAAGTTAAAGACCTAAGGTGGATACGTACCAAATTACAGCTTGATGGAGTGAATAGCATCGAAATTAGCTTTAAGAGCCACTCAGCTGATCCAGGACCTAGGTAGCGTCAAGTTAAAGTCCTATCGAGGCTACATACCAAATTACTGGTTCATAGCATAGAATAGTCGCGTTACATTTTTTTTCCTTGTGACAAAATTTCCGATATTCCAAATTTGTTTTCAGATTTCTCAAAATTGCGAAAAATGGACTTATCTCTTCTTGCTGAAAGCACTTCAAGTTTAGGTTGGTATTTTCCAATGCTCTTAGAATTAACTTCCAGAGTGAACGGTTTTCATGTCATTTCGTATTTTTACCCCATATTGCCAATTTTTCAATTTTAAGGAATATACAAACCGTTTCATCAGTGTTGGTGTATACAAGATTATATTTACTACGATATCAATCAACGAATTAACAATGGATCATCGATCATACCATAGGAATATAATGTTAATATACAAAACTCAATTCCGAACTCGGGGACATGTGCATAACAGGGATTTTGGGAAAACTCGCCACTTGTCGTCATTTTAATATTAATTCCAATCGAATTTGCGTCCAATCATCACTAGTTCGACCTAATCTTTACCCAATCATGTATTGAAGAATTGTGGGTCTTTCTGGATACTTTCCGAGTGTGGTTTATGACTGAGGCAATCCATGTGGCCGTCCTAGGTTTATAAAATACTTCAACTCCCGAATAAATATGGGATTTCTGTGTAAGTACCGTTGACAGTAAATTCAAACGTAACGGGCCACCAACTAGAGAAGAATAATATTAATGTTCCCCGCTGTCGTAATGTGGATGCGTTCACGACATTTGCGTTTTGCCCTCCCGTTAGTCTTTTTAGAACCCTCGCTTAGTCGAAGTTTTACCCGTGACTTACGGGGCTCTTTGAATTATTGTAGAGGCAAACCTAATGGGTGCACAAACCTGACCATACGTTTCGAACTACGGGCTTCTAAAAGGTCGCCGTTTTTCGTTCAATTCGTATGTACGAGTACATACAGGGGAAACCGTGACATTTCCAATGTCACTCCTTTGAGATATAATGAGATTAACTTTTACTGTGTTAGGGCACAAGGTTTGATTTACGTAGCTGTTGGAGCGTAATTGAATATAATGGTATATTGGTTAAAAATGATATGCCTCACGACCAACATCGGAGCTTTCGATGTTTCACGGTCTCTCCGACTTTAACTTGTTCGCCGGAGGGGGTCCAATGAGATCTACATCCATGAGAGCAGTGTTTGTAATGTCACTTGTAGAGGCAGCATTTTGAGACAAAATATTTACATTTAAAACAATTCATACGGACACACTTTTGTGAGAAACTGTCACATAAAAGTATCTGAACAAGTAGGAAATTATTTGAAGAAATAAAACAGCTATTTTTTCGGACTCCTATTGATTTTCTGGTCATAACTTCTAAACCATGTTGTTTACTGAAGATCAGAAGGCTTTCGAGGCAGGAATGTTTGGAATTGCTGAAAACCCCAAATATTGAGAAGCTGGCTGGTTATGTAAGAGAATAGTAGAATTTTGCATTCTCTGAAGTAAGAAGTAAAAAGTGCCAACCCAGTGGACAGTCAAGGTCATCATTGGTAATAAGATATTTTCGTATTGTTTGTAACCATATTATTTCCTGTGAATAAATCTTTGCATATCTATCTATCTACTGAAAATCCGGAAAAACCACGCGAAAGAGTATTGAATTTCCTTTGAAATTCATTGGTCAAAGTTTTTTTGGACTCAATAATAAAGAAGGTACAGGCGGTCAAAAAAAGGTAAAATTTCTCAACATACAGAAAAACGCCAGTTTTGGGATGGTAAAATTATATCTCCCCTCACCTTCTTCCTCAATACCTTTCTTCTCTAACCCCCTCGTTTTATATTCCCCCTCCACTGGTTGGAAAGACGAATATAAAGGTGCCTTAACGAATATCCAATAACCTCTGCCAATTCTTCCACAACGGGTTATTATCTTCTGTACAGATCATCCTTCTGTGTAGATCACTGTTCTGTGTACAAAATCCTTGTGTCCCACAACTATACAAAATAATTAGAGGAATGGGCTAAAATATGGTTCAAATTGAAATCAATTGATCACCTATTCCGATTTGAACCATATTTTAGCGTACTAGGTACTCCAATTGTTTCGTATAAACATGGGGCAAGTATACAGAACAGTGATCGAGACAGAAGGGTGACAGAAGGGTACAGCAGATAATAAACCGTTGTGGAAGAATTTGCAGTGTTTTTTATTCCCACCAGTTTTGAGAGGGCTTAACGAATTTGTTTTCTTGCTAGGTCACAACGCTTCATTGCCGAAGATAATAAACCAAAACCTTTAATTTCAAATCGGATCGAAATAGTCATTTAGGATGAAATGGACCTTCGAGAAGACCTCGAAAAACCTCAAAAACGAGGGAAAAACTCGGAAAAAGAGCGGACCTGTTGCATTCTCCACAAACTGCTAAGGGTTCCCCATTCCGTCTGAACAATTTAAAATACTGACTTCTTTGTAATTTTCATCTCCGAGCTCTTGCAGTAAATACTCGTAGAAAAAAAGATGGCATCCGGGCAAGTGACAACTGGGAAGTGATGGAAAGCCCTTACGTTCGTCATGACCGGTCAAGTTCAATAAATACCACTAGACTTCATCACAGTGATCTGTAAGAATTACACCGTTTTCCTGCAGATCACAAAATCGTGAAGGTTGCACATTTATACCATGATCAGAGCAAAGAAATGTCATTATTTCGCAAATAGCGTGTCAGCTTGGAAGTTGATCTTGATGAAAGGTAATATCCGATTATGGGCTTTAATTACTTCACGTACAAAATCGATCACACAACTGGGTATAAGCCCATAAGTTTGCGGCGGACATTAATGGGGAACTTATTGCCCCGGTGCGGCACCTACAGTCGGTTTCGCCGGAGACTCTAAGATCTATCGAGATTATAACGAACAAAACTTTAACGGCCTTATCTGATAATTGACGTCTTCTCAGTGTAACTGGTGTTCCCTTTTTTTGTGCCGTTCTTCCGACGGTTAACCATTGCCCGGGGTCCGTTCGAGCTGCTGTTTTCAATGGTTTCTTTCCACCTCTTCCTTTCTCCTCCCGAAGACCATCAGAAGGCTGTAACTCACTCGTAGGGCTGCTATTACGAGAATGCACACTCCCAGGAGAATTGAGGTACTAGGAATGCTTTACTGTGAAACATTCGAAGATAATCGTGCAACCGTTCGGTTCTTTGGGCCTTAGCGGTGTTTGCAGTTGCCTGATTCCGTGCTCACAGGCGAGGCTCACATTTTGGGTTTGCTTACCTAATCGGATGTGATCCTGTTTTGAAAGCGATCCGAAATAACGAATTGTCCATGTATTGGTCGTTTCAAAGGTGATTTGAGGTAGCAAAGAAGAGGATGGCAAATATTATTAACAGGAAATAACACGAGGAAATCAGACACCTAGTGGGTGCTGAAACAAATAATTTAAGAATAATAAGGAACATAATTACAAAGCAAAATAAATTCCTAGTTATATAATATATAACTAGGAATTTATTTTGCTTTGTAATTATGCTTTGTAATATATTATATCAAAGGATCCAATTGAAAATTTGGTAACTTTGAATAACCCAATAATACGAGTTCGGCAATGTTTGTCCAAGTTTGGCCAACAGACCTGTCGAACCCTAGCGTTCTTTCCAGAAAACTAATTTCTCAAGAAACGCTAGAAATCTATTGCTAGTAAAAAGAAGTAGGAAGAGATATTGCACTTGCTAAGTACCTACTGCTTTCAAGGAGGAGAAGTCAATTTTTCCAAATGAATTCACGTTTTTTTCAATTGAATTACTTAAACCTTTTTCCAATTAAATTTACCTTTTTTCCAATTGAATTCAACTTTTTTCCAATTTTAGATTTTAGTCAGAAAAATAGAGTATGTAAGCTACAATATCCATCGTATCCAATACCTATTAGAAGCACAACAACGGCTGACATTTTCGTGGCATTCTTAAGGGAACTCGAGAGTCAGCTTTATCATAACGAGGGAATTGTACTAATATTGGATAATGCTCGGATTCATCGGTCTCAGGACGTACTTATCTAATTTTGACGACAACAACTTGGTAACTGCCGCACAAGAAAGGAGTATAATAATTTTAAATATTATGTAAAATACCTGTGAGATAAACAGCAGTCTTTGAAGTACCTAATTTCGAGTATTGATTGTGAATTAATATGATTATGAAATAAACTATAATTTGCATAAATATGTTCATATTTGAATGTCTAAACTGTACGTCGTTAAATTATCGATCGGTAGAATCTGTTTTCTAATAGTTTGCTTCGGAAAAAAACCTAAGGGCCTTATTTTTATATTATTTTCCCATCTCGGGAATTAGAGGTTCCTCGGCCGTAAATGCCCCTGTTATAACGGACATTCGTTTTGTTATTAGGAGTGTCGGCCGTTCCCTAAATAAGTAATTGCTTGACCTACGGCAGCGCCAAGAATATAGTTGTGGGATAGAAATTATTTTCATTTTTTTGTCGAAACCAGGCAAAGATGGCATTGACCGGTCTGACTAGTTCTTACGAAGGAAGACGAAAAAGTAGGTAGGTATGTATGCTAAAAAAAGGAAGAGAAAACCAGTTGGCTATGTACGGGCATTATTGAACGCAGTTTTCTCAATTTTATTACCACTGAACAACAGTAAGCCGTTCACTACCACCATACCGCATCCAAAAATTTTGGTTTATTTTCTTCAATAATGAACCATTGGAATCGACCACAAATTTTTTTAACATCACTCGAAATTTTAGGGTTTATGATACGGAGAATTAGAAAATCGAGTAGAAAACAGCAAATTCTTGGACAATGGTGTGGGAAGTACAACAGATCAATTTTAACACCCTTTTAACAGATCAATCGCTTGTAGTGGACATCGTGTATAGTGGACGGAAAGAACTGATTTCCACTGAATCTGGAGGTTGGCTGGTCATACATCCCCGAAATGCAACATTTACGTGGCATCTTGAGCGTTCGGATTGTGATCTTTTGCTTCTGATATGTTTGATTTTCCTTAGCCACTGATCCCCGTGCCAATCAGGCCATGTTTTAGAAACAGGGTCATTGAGTTTTGATTTTTCCCACCTTGAAATTTTGTTGAATGTCTTAATAGAATCTGAAGGCATTTATCAATGATAAGGTAAGGTCACTAAATGTTCTTTATGACAACGACACCAGTACATTTGCCTTACGAGCTGCCATCTTGTCAGTAGATTTTGTTGCCTGTCCAGAAGGGGCCTGCCCACCAAGAAGTAAGGTAATACACCAGAGGTAATACATAGAGGTCTGTCAACAAGGGGCATAGGGGCCTTGAATTGAGAATGGTTTCGAATTTAGAAAAGAGCGTAGACAATTCTTCAAATGTTAAGGGGGTGTCACCAATACAAGTTTTCATGGTTCGTTTTATGAAGCCCCAACTCCCAAATGCCTCCAGCGGAGGATTGAAACTCCATTTTATGGCATATTTTAGACAGTGATATTTGACTTTGTACTGAGTTTCATGTGGTTTGAACCACTTGTGGAGGTCTTTAAGATAGTTTGATGCACCAAGAATGCTTCGAGTGACATTGTGACAACTCAAATCATTAAAAATATTCACCACATCATCTGATTTCGCACCAACTTTTCCCACTACGTTGGTTTCGAGTGTTTTGATTGCCCTCAGATTTAGAAACATTGATACCGTCCACCCTGTTCGCCAATCGATAGATATTCAAGCTGAGGAAGTTCAGAACGTATCGCCACGACCTGAATGGCGAAGAGCGTACCTTCGGTGGGCCCATAACTGGAAGTGGACCCATCGGGAGGCATTCGGATAATGAGCCCGACAATTGACTCGTATTTGAGATTCAGGAACCCCCACAGAGAATGACTTGATGTAAAACGACTCCGCCCTATTTGAGAAACCGACGGAAAAACATATCCGACGGCCCGCAAAGGTGAGAATTTATGGAGCGTCGACATCAATATCCGATGCGTCCCACTGGGAGGCTGCTCGTTTGCGTCTTCATCTTGATTTAGGAATTTAGAGATTTCCCCTAACGAACGCGCTTGAGTTCGACACACCCGGAAACAAATCACTGCACGCTACGTTATGTATTGACAATTCGATCATTTATTATTTCGGCCAAGGGTCATGAAAGAAACTCTTCTCAACAACGGCCAAACGTTGGATCGTTTTTAACATCCACAATGCCAAAAGTGGCTACCCTACGTCTACAATAGGTAGGATATGGGGAAAATTTAGTTAGAAATTCCATCTGGCGGTTTAAAATATTTAAAGGTAAATACATCTTTTAGTGGAGAAATAACCTATGTTCCATATCAGCAATGCAATTTGACAGCCTGACGGCAGGAGACTAGACCTATGCTGTAAAATAGTTTTTTTTTTAGTTTTCCGAAAGTTGAAAAAAGCGCATTTCTGAAATAAACCACTCAATTACGAAATAGGTTGGAATAATCCATCGATTGAGGTCACCCATATTTGTAGTAAGGGTCCAAAACTGGATGCACTGGAATCATTAGAAATTACGAAGATTCACCATTTGGGTGACTCTGTAAATGATATTTATATAATTTATAAGTGAAATAAATTATATTAAGTAATGATATTTATTTCAGTTATAAGTGAAATTAGATTAGAAACTAGGGTGAAATTAGTTTGATTAACTTATTACTGTGATAAGGTACACTTGTCTACACTTGTTCAACTTCACGTTCGTAAGAGGCATGCGTCAGAGCGCAGGGTGTGACGCACGTGATGAAGACCAAGACGCATGCGTCATCCGAGTTGAACGGGGGTGTTGAACGTAGCGAAGGGGCAGCGCACGCCGAACCGCACGGGTTGGATTTCTATGCGTCAAACCGTTCAACTTCTAGTGAGTTTTCTTCCAAAAGTGTCGTCCTCAAGTTGTTTAATATCATAGATCACCATGTCTGATAATAATAGCGGGAATGAAACGCTGGACTTCATAGAGGATTGTCGAAAATTACCTGTTCTGTGGAATATAAACGAAAAAACGTACAGTAAGTAACAAAACCTCGCGGAATGATGCGTTGGCCATTTTGGGAGCTAAGTACGAATTGGACTCCAAAGGTGTTAAAAATAAAATATAATTTCTGATATAGGTACTCTGTTTGGACACTTTAAATAGATAGAAAAGAGACTGGATCGAACCACCACTGGCCAAAAACCTCAGCGTGATCGCCAGCCTATATTCCGGAGGTATAGCTTCACGGAAGCGTGAGTCCTTTTTTTCAATTTTGGTCCGAATCAGACGTAACAAAGAAAGAAAGTTGGCCTTCGATAGTCGAGTGAAGTTTTTAAACAAAAAATCATCTGCATTCACTTCTTTCAAAATCTTGTAGTCCCGATTTTTCAAATAGTCATTCATCCACATGGATCGCTTCTTCCTCCGCGCTTTCTTCTTTCTTGCTTGGTCAATAACCAAAAATGCCGCACTAAACAAAAGTAATAGATCCCTTTCCTCCTTAGCCAATCAAGAAGGCACTTGTCACCTTTCAATTTGTTCTTAGCCAATCAGGAGTCCACTCACACCATTCTGTGTTGTACTGACGATGGCGTAAGATCTGAAACTGGTTTATAGTTGAAACAGTTTTTATGGAAGTGTACTTTTTCGAGACTTGTCTTTTTGTTTCTGGACCGGAATGGTTCATCTATGACGACTAGAAGGACGGTAGTTGAAGGGTTGTGACAACTTGCTGTATAGTTTTTACTACTTTCAGCGATTGAATAAAAATACTGTATTTTTTCACAACTGACTCTTTTACACAAGCACACAAGAATCGAGAGGAATCTAAAACGAAAGTTCCTCTTCCACAAGCGACCCGCCAGCAATACTCGAATCAGTTTAATGGTGATAATCCTTTTCACTGTCGACTTTCTCATAACTGCATACGTCAAGCTTTTTGATGGATTTTCATTAACAAGTATTGACTGTACCCTTTTCGAACTAGAGGCTCATTGATGTTTTTCGCTCGAATCATGGCGATTCGTGACTTAGAAAGCGAGCAGTTAGTGCCGGGCCCACTTGCGTTTAAATATGTCAAGAGCATAACAGTTCCTACCCTGATTCCGAAGCCGCTACATTAGTCTCGGCCTCCATGATCGGGTATCATTCCTCATTGGCCATCTGTCTTTCTGCCCTCCCCTGGGGACCTTTCAAACAAACTTGTTTCCTCGCTTCTGATGCTCCGAACCCTCCTTCCAATGTGAGATGATCGATGGTCGACGAGCTTCTCTCGGGGCTTCGGTCTTTTTCCCACGTCCCGCCGCCTTTTTCCTGCCGGCAGCGATGAAAACGGTTGCAGTCCTGACCCGTCGAAACGATTCCGGAAGCCCGTCAATGTTCCTGTTGAGGAAAAGTACCTGTCGTGGAGCTTGACTGGCGGTTTTGAAGAAAGTTTACTGCAAAATGTATTGAGCGAGGTATTACCTACAAACCAATGTTTTTTGTGGTTTCCCCGGTTGGGGTACTCCATTGGCCCAGAAAAAACCAAGTTTTATTTGTTCTCCGAGTTCTGCCTTGTGGAAAGTGGAATTTCGAATGCGAAAACGCTGCAAATTGTTCCACCAGAGCTTATTATCTGCTGAACAGATCGCCCTGTCGTCTACAACACGGTTCTGTATACAATAACCTTGTGAGTCCCAAATGATTGGAGGTGTACTTGCCTGTTGGCATTCTGATAAATCGGAAGATGGCAGAGTTATTATAATATGTCAGATCTTTCTTATTGTCATGTTCCAATTTTGAAATTTTCCCACTGTCCGAAGATGGTAAATTGAGATATGACGACATAATAATATTATGATGTTTTACCATCGCTAATATTTGAATATCGGCTCGATCAGAGAAGGCAGAAAGTGACATGGTGGAGGTTTACAATGAAAGCGTCTGTCTTTCGACATGGTTAAATTAATTTGTAGTTTCTCATGTCAAAACGTATTCGGACACTTGTGGCGGACAAAATCGAAATGCAAACGTGGTGGCCATGTTCAGCTACGCAATAAAAATGAAACCATCCACCATCCACAAAAGTCATCAGCCGGAAGTTCCTCTTGACAGGCCGTTCTCGCCTTGAATACGACAGCGACCATACAAGAAATGAGCGTAAAAAAAAGCTTTGGGGATAAATAAAATGCATACCAATCACCAATTATTGGTGATTGGTATGCATTTTTGAAACAGTGCCTGGTAAAAGAAACAACTTCCGCGTCCACCCTTTGGCTACAGAGGACTTTTACGCCTTGTTCTGACTGTTTTACAGAAATAGTCACCTTATCAAATGCAATACGGACTCCGAGGGCAAAAAGGTGGAATGACTGTTAGATTTTACAATAATTTTTTTTTTACTTCTTCTTCTTCAGCTGACTACTACTATTTCCCTTCCCAATGGCAAGTTAACAACTATTTTTACAAACATACTTTTACATTTGGACTATAAAATGCTTTTTTATTACCCATTAGTATTTTTATTGTTCGTTTTTATCTAGTACCCATCCAAAAAATTACAAATTGCAGCAATAAGTGATTGAGGTAATCAGCAAAAACAGTAAATGGAGTGATTTGGCCATCTTCCAAATTAGAACACATTTTCACCATTTTCCAAGCAGATTCCTGACATATTAGGTCAATATAAGCTTAAATTGAAAACCAACACATACGTCATACGCAGCTAGTTACGGGACTTAACTAGCAAAGATAAACAATATTGCAGCATTTTTCGGTTTTTCAGGGCTGGCTGAACTTTAAAATTGCTTTCCTGAAAAATTTAGAAAATGTGACATAATATGTAGATACATCTGTAGAAACATAGCAAAGTCTAATATTATTAGACTTTGCTATGTTTCTACAGATGTATCAGCAGCTCCACAATCTTGTAATTTCCGTCAACTTCACCATTTCACATCCTAAAAATCACCCTGTCTACGTCATTAGACACTATCCTTCTCTTTTAACTCAAATTTAAATCGTAATTCATTATATTCTACATAAAACTTCACATCATTTTATTTATTTACATTTTGTTCCTATCAGACTCCATGTTGAGATCGTTCTGATGGTAAAATATCATCACTGATGTTAACCAAACCAACCTGTCCTATTATAGGACAGGTTGGTTTGGTTAACATCAGTGATGATATTTTACCATCAGAACGATATTTTACCATAGAATAATTCTAGTAAGTAGGAGTGGATATTTATACACTTTTCAAGTATATGTTATTTGAACGTATAATTGCTTGAAGGAAAAGAACTTTGGTAGGGCTGAGTAGGTCTTCTGAGGACAATCTGTGAGGCTTCCTGAACATCATTTTCAGAGTAGAATTCTGGAGAGCTGTGATTTTTACGAGTGAGGTCTAAAAGGACCACATATACCTAAACCATATTGAAACAATGGTTGGACCAGGGCATAGTAAATCAATTTGAGGGTTTCAGTTGACATGAGGGATCGTGTACTGTAAAAATCGCATGTGAGTTGTCTTGTTGTTCAAAACTGAATATGATCGTCCAATTGCAACAATTTGGATTCAGAATAGAAGAGAAGATGACTCCACCCAACGCCGCACAAGCTGTACTACCTACTTTCAATATCTTGGGCCATAAACCGAAGCGGCCGTTGCGAACGAGCGTCAAGAATCACAACACATCACACTTTACACTCATGTTTCATTCAAATCGTTGCATGCAGTTGTGAACAGTTTGCCCTCATTCGATGTGTAGTTTCACCCAATTTTTTCTTTCAACATCGACGACCGGTACCACCCTTTTCACAGGCAGCCTCTTACAACTACCTTGTATCTATTTTTTCCTCATACATGAAGCATCTTGTTAGTTTGCGCCTATCGGATCAGGCTGTGCGTCGGAAACTCGAAAGAGTGAAAAAAACAAAACCTCCGTCACGACCAGTGCAGCAGCAGTTGTAAAACGGAGAGAGTTTATAAATTCGTTTTTTCATGTCTTCTTGAAGGCAAAGCCGATGCTCGTGATCTCGGGAAGGATCCATATTTATGACGTTCCTTCAAAGGGCCCCTTCATTTGGTTTAGCCTGGATCACTTAATCGAGATCAAGGATGATTTTCAAACGGGATATCAATTTGAAGATTTAAAAAAAGTCATCTTTGTTGTCAGGGTTTTTACGTAGACCACCTTACAAACAAAAACGAAACAGACATCGTTCGAACAAGTAACAGTATCGTTGAGAAACTTTTGAGATTCCTCAAGCCTCAATCCCACTAAATCACCTCATGACTTACGATATCTCATTCCACCCAATTTTTGACAATCACAGCTTTCGCACTCCGAATACGAGTTGAGTCTCGCCCAAACCGCACGAAAAACATCACATCCACATTCAAATGACAATGAAATGACCTGAATTCACAATAATGACCACAACAACATTAAAACGAACCATTTTGACTAATGATTCCAAAATTCGAAACATTGTTGTCTAAATTCGGATACAGCCGTAGATTGTGAGAAATTCAACGTCCTTTTACAAGTTATGAGGCAAAAACTGAAACCAGTCCGAAAATGTTGAGATTTTTCGGAAAAAAGTTTCTTTATGGATTTTGAAGCTGCAAACATGGTTTAATACGACTCAAACATGCCTTAACAATTTCCTGCTATTTTTGGGACCTAAGGGCATTTTTTGTCTGTGGTAACTGCCCTATACGTCAAGTCCCTGTCCGTAAGTTGTTGCAAGTTACAGCGTTTCTTTAAAACAAATATGATTAATAATATAACTCTTAATTAATCTTATATAGGTATTTTCGAAAAATACTGGCCAGTTTACTCAGAACTAGTATTTGAAGTTTTAACAGTCATAATATAGTTTTAATAGTCATAACAGATGCGAGAGCTCTTTTGCCCTAATTTTTGTGAAGATAGCTAGGAAAGTAGTTAATCAATCAACCTCTCTGTCCCCCAACCGTCATTAAAGCTGTAAGGTAGTGGCAAACTTGTTAAACTTGTGCCTCTCTCCGCATTCACAGATCTGTCCAGAAACACTGGAGATACGATAATTTCACGCGTGCCTGTGTTTCGACTTCTCTCATTCGTGGGAAAGCAACGCTGCAGTAACTCATACGAAACTTGCCTTGATAGTTCTCATGCAGCCGCCCATCATTCTCCCTCATTCATTAGGGGTACTTGGGAGATAGATTCACGTAGACTCCTTCTAATTCATCGTCCTTAGTTGTAATATCTTCTCACCTCTCTCCCATTAAATCCATCACACAGGGCGCTTGGGTTTTTTCTCTTCTTTTTCCTCCTCCCGAAGCCACTTTGGACAACAAAAAAAATATCTTTAAAAATACGCAGTACAGTATTAGCGACTGGTGAAAATCCCATTTGGGAGGAACCTTTTACATGACTAATCCCTTCTCACGACTTTCCGCTGCTGGTAAAGCACGGCTTCGTCATTACCATAAATAAACAAGGTAATGAAACGAAATGGGAGTCACTCGGCGGACCTGCCATTACTTGGCACTAATGTGCAGTGGAAAGAAAAGGCAGCGGATATATTTTACGGCCTCTCACAGTTCGGTCGTGGATCCGTCAAAGACGGGACGCCGATATCTCAGTGCATTCTTCCCAGTCATTGCGGAACCAGGAGGATCCGTTGAAACTATTAGCAATGACTATTGACGTTGGCACTGGAAAGTCACACGGATTAACATGATTACTAATACGAATCAAACATCCAAATAAATGTTTTCACATCGGTTTCATCATATGCATTACAAGTAATATAACTATCACTAATGGCTAGAGCTGATTGACTGGCTTGAGTGTGAAAATGTGAGAAAATGTAGCTCGAACGCTAAATTACTACCTAATTCGATAAGTTTACTAAAAGGGCTCCACGAATTTTCGCCTTTCGGCTATGAAATAGATAAAAACCAGTACTTACGTATTTCAATTAGGTAAATATTCAAATTGCTGAAAATTCTTGGAGAATGGTTTGTTGTCTTCTGTACAGATTACACTGCTGTCTAGCCCATTCAATCCGGAGCTTGTGACGCAGCCTGCCCTCCCCGCCGGGCATTACTGATACCTCAACGCTTATGTTGGGGTGGTTATTTCCTCTTATTGTGTTGTTATGTAGGTAGTAGAGTCTGAATAAGTAAACCGTAAAGAAATGACAAAGCAATATTATTTATTACCTACAATAGGTAAACAATGGATAGCGGTAGGTTTCCGGAAAAGAATTGAGAAAATAATGGAAAATGAGCTCCTTCCTACCATTTGCACGTGTTGAAGTTCCTCCATCCCCTTCACTTTTTCTTTTTCGATTCATTTTTTCTGAAAAAAGAGCAATAAATACATAACCTTAACAATTCGAAAGCCTTCGGACGACAAAAGAGCGAGAAAATGCGAAAGTTGGGACGACAAATGAGCGAAAAATTGAAGTTTGAGACTTATCTCAGGTCCTGTGTTATCACATCAGTTGACAAATCACAAATGGCCGAACCCCGAACGAGCGATACCCTACGGTTCCTTGAAGGTTACTGAACGAGAAACACACCGGACAAAGGACCTACAACCGTTCCCCATCACTGACGATACGTTTGAATCGAACAGGGTAGTTGGTAACGCCATGGCTTCTTAAGAAGTCATCCGGCCGGGTGAGGCTCTGTCTTGACTTCTTAAGAAGTCACCCGGGTTGAATGGGCTAGACGAACATTACCAGAGAGCGACCCGGCGACGACTCGCGTATACGTTATAACGCTACCCCTCTAACATCCACCCGTAACGCTCCGAAAGAAGATAATATCGAATATTCGTTCGTAAGTACTTCTTGTAATAATACCCAAAATGGTATTATTACAGATAAATGATAAATAAATCATCATCTATAGACCATCTCTGAGCTAGTTACTCCCTTCATTCCGAAATGACCACCTAGTGACCTATTTGAACTATATTTTAGCGCATTACTCCATTCATTTCTATTCGATTTTATCTATTCAGGGCCTTAACATGTAATTCCATAAGGCTGAACTTTATGTGCAAAACGTTCATGGGGTTCATCAACGGAGGACTTATGGCGTTCTTGGAGTCTGGTGTTAATCGAGCCCTTTCTCGCCAATGTTTAACAATAGAGTGCTTTCACGAGCTCGACTGTCCCATTCTCACAAAAAACGTAGTAATTTGGTGAATCCACCCTGAAGCCCTAGCAGTAAGCTGATGATCTTGAAATCACCACACACCAGCCGTTCGTGAACGTTGTACCCGATGGTTCTAAGAGGGTTTTCACATTTCCATAGGAATTGATGCGAATTTATTTCAATTATGGAAGAGCACTCCTCTCCAACGAGTCTTGGACGAGGCTAGCCTCCAATCAGATGGCATGTATTCGAGTCCATAATACCCCGTCACAGACTCAATATTGTCGCAGAAAACCACGGAATCTTTCTCTTTGTAAAATGGGACGAGCTCCTGTTCACGTAAGCGATACCAAGAAAGCCAATAAATGTTTAGACCAGTTTTGATCTAAGAACTTCAGATGCATCTTTTGGGAGATTCAGATCCCTCACCACGTCGTTCAGTTCACCTTGTGTAAACAGTTTAGGAAATTGATCCTCGTCAGGTTCAAAGGCTTCATCTCCTTCCATTGAGAGCCGGTTTTAGTATTACGACAGCAGGAGGAGTAGGGATTGGTATGGTGTTACAATGGGAAACAGGTCTAAAGCGGAAGGCAAATTTGGGTACTCGATGGATTTGTGGTTCTTTGTTGAAAACCCCGAAAACATTGGTCATGCAAAAATAGCAATCATTAACATGATTGCTGGGCTCCCTCGGTACCATTTGGATGCCAAAGTACGTTTGGACTGTTAACAGGATCGCAGAAACAAACGAAAAAGATGTTTTGAAAATAAGGGCTTTTGTTTATTGCAATGCGCCCTTGGAGCTCTACAGACCAGTTTAAGCAGTTCAATCCTTCCCAGTTGGCAGGGCAGCCTACTTAACAAGAGCGACCTCCCGATTTCGGCTCTCGGCAAGTCATATTGACGAGTTGAGTGTGGCACCGAAACTGTGCGTGATAGAGGAAAAATTCGAACGAATTTGAATTCAGCACGAAACCATCTAGAAACGAATGTTTAAAACTAAACGTAGAAATGCATGCAGTGTTGTGTTATTATTCAATTTGACTTGCATCTGAAGTTGTCTTCGGTTTTCTTGAACCCGCCTTCAGCTCCACACGCCTCAGTGACACATTTCGTAAGGGCGATTCGATTTGAGGATGCAGCCGCCTAGGTCGCCTTCAACCGCATAACGACCCAGATACCTCGAAGGGAAAATGGCGAACTCACCCCGAAGCCGGCAAACCCCCTGATGCCGTTCCAGCAAAACTTGACGACGATTTGTCTCAGATGATGCCGCCTCTTGGAAGAAGAAAAAAAGCAAAATGAAAGGCCTGAAATATACACTTCGGATGCCCTTCTACGGATTGAAAAAGAGAAGCGGGTCGGCCGCGGGACGGCAGTCGTGATATGATCCCGACCCCACCGCTCACCGGGGCGACTCTGATCATTTACACGGTAGCACACTGTAAATAGCGAGATTGTCCAGACATGGCGTACGCCCATTCCGTGAAAAAATACCAATTTGATGACGCTATTAATCCAAAGAGGCCTGACTGCCTTCGCTGTTCCCATCCAAGTAGGTGCAGTTCGCACGATTGATTAACAAAAGAACCTGATCCACCCCGCCATTTGAAACACAACATCCCAGAACATCGACCCGATTTCGATAATCTGAATTAGCTACAAGTCTTCCAAATTCACTGTCAACATAATGTCGACAATATTCAGCTTTGAAGATATCAACTCATTATTCACCAATAAACACACGTTACTAGTGGTTTATGTTACTTCCCTCACAGAAATGCATATTGGTGGTTTGATGATTTAATAACTGAAAATTAGTTATTACCACTGATTATGTAGTGATTTCCAGTAATTGACCGGTGTAATCACTAGTATTTTATCATACGATCACTGGAGTGTCATGATGAATTACTAGTGTTAATCACTGCTATTCATTAAATCACTGGACGATCAGTGAGGTATCATTGGTATGAATCACTGCTGAAATACTGAAGCAATCAGTGACTAATCGCTCGCAGGCACTACTGGTGATGTGTTTTAACCATTTGTGTTTTAGCCGGATCACTGATTGATGGTATGGATTGACTATAGAAATGACCACAAATTTTGATGTTTTGGCGTTTCTATTAACATTTAATCTCGAGTGAATTGACGACAGGGAAAACATAAACCTTACGTGTCCTGGGATTGCCATAACATCTCAGGGGAGGTGCACTGTCTGAGCCGGAGAAGAGAGCAGCTGTGGGTGGTAGTGCTGGAGCTATAGTTCGCTTTTGTCTATATTATTTTCAGTATTGACGTTCCACACGTATTTCCAGTTACAAGTACTACACGTTTTGATATAATTAAGCTAAGCTGTGTTGTATATCACATATTCCTAACTATTCATTAACGATTGAATCACTGCAGAGGCAGTGATTAACGCAAGTGATGCACTAATGACCCAATCACTACATTTTTTAAAATGACTCCACGTGATTATTGCGAGTGATTCCCCACCAATGATTCAATCACGGCAGTGATCCGCCAAATAATCACTAGTATCACTGCAGTGATTGAATAACTACATTTTTATTAATAATTCCAAGTGATTCATTTCTGAAAGGGTTTATTACGTCATTGAAGAGTACGGGACTTCTTGAAGACAAATCTTTCGAAGTTTGAGAGTCGTGTATCAAATTTGAGACGATATTTCACACTTTTAAACAGCAAATTATAAATAGAGTTAGTTCGGATGATGAACGGCCATTCGCCGCCCATGTAAATGTTCCTCGCGCCACTTCGTGATGAAGAAAACTTCTCGTGAATACAGACACCCGAAAAAAATATTCGGTGCGTTTCTTGTAACGTATTAATTTCGAAAGACTAAAATCTACTCAACCTCTCTCTCTCGATGAACGGCCTAAACAATCATTTTAATGGTTATCTAGGAACGAAAAGGTTTATGAAATCGAAAAAGGTGATGGATATCGTACATTCCTAAGGTCCGTTTCGTGGCACGATTTAAAACTATTCGTCTAGTTAATAATCCAGTAGAAATAGGAACATTTTAAAGGATGATGCTCAATATGACACCTTTAATCAGTGTTATGGACAACACTTGTGGATAACAGGCGCAAGTCATCAGAAACATCTTGTGGAGTTGTTGTATTTACTGGTGGAACGAGTTTTAGTTGGGTTAAAACTAAGTAAGAGGTGACTTTTATACTTCATAGGGATATAATAATCCAACGAGTCCCACGCTCAGGTATTTGCAACCACACTTACCTCTAATAGATAGATTGTCATACCTGCGCGTAGTAGCAGTGCGTTAAAAAGAGAGCACTCGTCAGCTTCACTTGTGCCCTTCGACAACATGGGAATCGCTGACTCGCGTTAAGAAGGCGTAACCGCTCTCTGATCAATTTAATTTCGATGATCGCGAAAGACCCTGAAGTAACCTCGCACAACTGTGTATAACCTCCCAAAATCGAGGACGTATCAGCAATAACGAGGTACAATCCTAAATGGTGTTTTGAGTTATATTGAGCTTCAAACTTTTCACAGCTTCCCTCATACTTATTGAGACCATCAATTATTGATGGTCTCAATAAGTATGAGGGAAGCTGTGAAAAGTATTATACGTATTATACGGCATAAACCTTGAAAATAATTAGCTAGTTAGTTACTATCCACAATGAAGATATAACGGGTTTTATGTCAATAAAATTAATAATCAGAGAATTCCCAATTGAGTTATACCTCCTTATTCCAGAGAACTTCTTTTGCACTCCAATAAACAAGTAATATTGAAATTAATAATAAAAATATTATTTATTTGGTTCATATTTCGTCTTAAATATTCATCATGGAAGTTTAGGTACGAGTACTAAGTGGTTAAAAATCAGTTTGGCATTTAGGGAAGGAGTTTCGAAATACAACCGCTTGGATATATGGCAGGAAGATGTTTTATGCGGAATGCTCTCTAAGTGCTTCATAGTAAATATCCAAGCCCTCACCCCGAAATTAATTTAAATATGAATATTTTGATCTTACGTATCTTAAATCGTATACCTACCCTCAACTGTTGAGGGGAGTTAAAAATTGTTTCTTCTTGGTCGTTTCCAAGAGTTCATTATCGAAGAAAATGAACCAAAAACTTGAGGTATGCGTAATACGTACCTATACGTCTAAATTAAGTCACACCGTAATCCATGGATTACACGTTACTAAATATTCTCACTGCACTCCTTCTCTCAACTATGATTGGAACACACTTCTACCAAATGAATAATTTCTAAGTAGGTCATTAAGTAATTAATTACAATAATAATATACAATTATTGTATGACCCAACACCTCTGAATACGAATGAAGTTTCGACGATTTTCTCAACCGGTAATAAGTTTCCGTGGCTCTTTCTTCTCGGCTTTGAAATTGACGCTCTATGACAGCTGATGCATCATATTTCTCGGAATAGGATTTAAATGTATGTAGCTCTTAGCTATCGTGAAAACGGATCTGAAATAAGCTGAACGCGTTTGCTATTACAATTTAAATAATTCTCACTTATTGGAGATGACAAAGTGGTTATTATCGTTCATACCTCAAGTTCCTCTGTCAGAATCGAGCCGCACAACGATACATCAAGAATATTAATGGGAATGCAATTTTTTCCTCAACGACCATCCACTCAATAAACACTGCTCTTGACCAGTCCGGAACAATAAAATGAATGCAACTTGTCCGGTAACAAAATTGTAACTGAAACGAATGTAAAGTTGAAAAAATGTATACTCTGAATTACAAACTGATTTCGATCTACAAGCTCGAGCATTAAACTCACTTATCGTTCAAGGTCATTTTTGCTATCCTGTACGTGTATAAGTGTACGTATATTTTGCTGCATATCAAATTATCGTGAATAAATGATACGGTGCAGAGAACTCGAGTTCGCCGGACGGGGTTTCGAAGCAATTTACTGTAATGGATCCTTACCGAGTGCCTCTGCAAATAATACCTTTTCCGTGCCTTGCATCAATCGATCTGCAGGTACGTACGTATTAATTTTGGAAACCGCAGAATAGATTAATTCGACTGAGTTCTATTAGAGCCCACAATTTTCTCCAGTAGGAGCAATTCGACCTAGCAACTCCAAACTTGCGGCTGATCTGTTATGCCAACGACATGAGGTCCAATAAAAAGGGGATTCAGTTCACACCCAGAAAAAACCATTTATCCCGTCTGTTTCCTAGTGGGGTAACCGAGTCACACCACTGACCCAATTTTCCGAGTTTGGTATCCATGCGCTTCATAATTAGCACAAGATTCTTTGCATTTGCTCTATAGCACGCACTTTGGCGGATAAACAAAGCTGCAGAGCAGGAGATTGAAATTTGAGTCGATCAGATTCATGTTCTGCCGGTGGGGTAACTCAGTCACTCCTGTTGGTAACGCACGTCAAACGTCAAAGAAAAGGTATAATTTGGATGACCTCGAGGACATTTTTGGTTTGGATGATCGAAGTGATTTAGTAGGTGAAGATACGGACATTTACAAGTGCAGTGAGATTAGTGACTGTGAAGATGATCATCTGGAGGAACAACATCGTTTTTCCCGATGTTGTTGAGGAGGACGATGTTCTTCTACATTCTGGTGATGAGGAAAAACTACCATCAACAAGTTTGAGGTAGTCCAGGGCCCTGTACCAGCCGACAACCCACAGGAGTCCATCAGTCTGATGATGATTCATGTGATGATGGCGAGCTTGGCGAAGACTCTTTATGCAGCTGCAATGATTTTTAGAAGGAAATCGCGGGTCCCATTGGCGTAATTGCAGTTCTATTGGAACTCGCCAAACAACTTGCTCTCCCCAACATGATGTTACGTCTAATTCGAAACCTCCAGACACATTCTGAACTGCATCTGGTTTTCTGCAGTGGCTTTATCGGGGACTCAGAAAGCCCATGATACCAACACGAAGCCAGCCTTCAGCACTGGTTAAAGGGGTGAGATGCGGTTTGTTGCAAGGAAATGGACAGAAAAACTAGACTAATGTGTTTCATTTGCAAGAAACCTGTTTGAAATGAGCGTCGCAATGAGGAGACGATTGTGAAGTGTCTTGATTGTGATGAGAAGAGAGGAAACTAAAACTAAAAATGTCATACGCTGCTCAGAACTTCGATACAGTTGCAATTTTTACCATTTTGAAATTCAAATTCACTTCATTCATATTAAAATCAGGATTTTATGTTAATATTAAAAAATAAAAGTCATTTGCACTTGAATTTTATCGTCATTTTCCTTGTGTGACTTGCACGAAGTAAATAAAAATATCGATGTTCGGGAACATCGATGTTTTTCTTCTGAGACATCGATGTTTATTATTAGTTCTTTTAACTTTTTGAGTTACATTTTTTTAGTGACTTACCTAAACATCACACTCGTAGGTACTTGTTAAGAACCTAAAAAATCATACATAACATTCTAATACCTACCCACCCAATTATTTATAATAATTATTATCATACAAAAATATTGGTACAGACATGATAAACATCAATGTTGTTGATCAGAATCGTATTCGATTGCTCTCAGTTTTAGGTTAGGCGTGTTTGTTGTTTGTTCTCTGACTGTAATTGTAAAAATTTTTCTGCTCTGCCTTGGTTGTTTGATTTTCGTACATCAATTCGTTCATTGGATTCAGTTAACTGTACGCCTTAAATTATTAAGTTTCAACTGAATTTACGATTCGAGTGAATCTAATAATGCCATATCGAGAAATCGCGCAATTAAAAACTTTCACAGATGTGGAACTGGATTTTTTTTTCCATGTTTTACATAGAAATTTGTCAGAAACGCTACACCTTAAGCTGCTCACAGGTTTCTTTTTATTGTGATGTCCCTCGTAAAATGTCGATCGTAAAACTTCGGCCTTCGGTGAGTATTCTAGCAGTAAATTAAATGAAATGGGAAGGACAAGCTACCTGATGATTGCATCTGTCACTGATTCTCAATTTGATATTGGACGCACTATTAGAGTTTTTTGTGTCCAATAGGCACTTAAACCTATTAAGGTGATCAATGAATGGAAAGTTGGACCTGGAACTTTCATACACGTTAATTCGTAATTTAGAAATTTGTGTCGTTCAGAACCACCGTAAATTTTCAGAAAACCACAGGCTTTGATGTTTTTCAATTCGTCACGTAGCGTCACAGTGGTTAAAGGTGATACGAAATGTCGTCGATAACGACTATATTATTTATCATTCAGCTGGAGACATTCACCAAATTTACCAAATAACAAATTTATTCAGCATCAATAAATACGAATTTCTCCCTCCAGTTTCAACCATTGGGCCGATACGCTCAGTCCGCCGTCCGCGCCACTTTGCCCAGTTAGCGTTGAGTTAAAATTACGAAATTTGGTTTCTGGGTTTGGACCAGCCCCACAATGATCCTCGAAACTTTTCATAACCCTAGGTCAAGGGGAAGGGGTTCAAAACGAACTGAAATTTCGACAATGTCATATCTCTAAAAATTCTCAAGAAACGGTGTAATTTTTAGTTCACTTTTGAATGACCTGAGGAGGCCAACAAGTACGTCAGAGCCTATGACGCACGAGCGTATGACGTAAGACGGCTGGCAGGAGGCCAACAAGTACGTCAGAGCCTATGACGCACGAGCGTATGACGTAAGACGGCTGGCAGGAGGCCAACTAGTGCGTCAGAGCCTATGACGCACGAGCGTATGACGTAAGTTGGCTGGCAGGAGGCTAACTAGTGCGTCAGAGCCTATGACGCACGAGCGTATGACGTAAGACGGCTGGCAGGTGGCCAACAAGTACGTCAGAGCCTATGACGCACAAGCGAATGACGTAAGACGGCTGGCAGGAGACCAACAAGTGCGTCAGAGCCTATGACGCACGAGCGTATGACGTAAGACGGCTGGCAGGAGGCCAAAAAGTACGTCAGAGCCTATGACGCACGAGCGTATGACGTAATACGGCTGGCAGGAGGCCAACTAGTGCGTCATACGACGAGACCTTTTATGTCTCTGCGCCCCCTCCCACACCCACACCGCGTACCTCGTACTTCATTTTGGTTTATTATCTTCGATAATGAACCATTGGAATCGCCCAAAGAAAAAAAATTTTTTAACCCCCCCCCCCCCCCTCAAAATTTGTTGGTTTACGTTTCAAGATACGTAGATTCAGAAAATCGAATAAAAATAAAAAATCCGTCCGTCCGCCGTACGCCGTCCGAGGCACTTTGCCCAGTTAGCGTTGAGTTAAAATTACGAAATGTTTTTTATGGGTTTCGACCAACCCCACAATGGTCCTCGAAACTTTTCATAGCCCTAGGTCAAGGGGAAGGGGTTCAAAACGAATTTTGGTACGACATGGTATGAGTATGGTATGGTATGGTATATTATTGTATGTATGATTTAGTATAGTACAGTACGGTATGATAGGAAAGAAATGGTATGAGTACGGTGAGAATATGGTATAGTGCCGATTTGCAACACAGTCTGGTATAGACAGAAGGGTGATCTGCACAAGGAAGATAATAAACCGTTGTGTCAAGAATTTGCAGAGTTTTAAATACTGGTTTCTTTAGAAAAAATAACAGAACCCTTCCTTGTATAGGTACCGGAAGAAACCTCAAGTACGAGTACCTAATTCGACCTACAAGATAGCAATGAACTGCTGATGGTTAGAACTTGTTATTGCAAACTTTTCATTAGGGTAGAATATCCCAGCATGAATTTGTACTGTTGAACTCCGACTTTTCATTTCTCAACTCATAGTACCATAATAGATGATGTCGAATTCGATAGTTAGGTACAACCGGCGTTCTCAATAGAGAGTCTGTAGACTTGATCCCTAATTGGCTATCTTAGAAAACCGTAGAAAGCGTCTCTGAAAGTTCTGATAGAATGACACGACAGAAAGTTATTCATTCAATAGCCTTTTGTTATTTCGCGCTTTGTTCTGATCGCTCGGATCACATCCTGTCCAAGTAGATTTTGTTCGTCGTCGTAAATAATAATCCACTATATCTACCAATCAAAAAGTCAACACTAGTTACACTAACAATGTAACACAGGTACTATTAACGAACATTAATTTACCATTGCAGTAGGTACTCCACGTATGAGCAAATTTTGAACTGGATATACTACAATACAATCAACATATTATGTTGATTTCTGTATTTTTAGGTAGCGATTGGTGTTATGAAAACATACTTTTGAACGGGTTTTGAACTGTAGGTATATTGTGAGGAGTGCTCCCAGGAAGAAATTGAAGAGTCCAAAACTTGACCACTCTGATTAAGGGACATGCTGGGGGACATTGACCACTCTGATTAAGGGACATGCTGGGGGACATTGACCACTCTGATTAAGGGACATTGAAGGGACATTGACCACTCTGATTAAGGGACATATTGCTTCATGTTAAGGACTTTTTCTTGGTACGAAAAAGGACAAATTCAATGAATTTTGATGAACATGTTGAAACTGCAGATTAAATCAAATGTAAAGAAATTTTAAGGATTTCTATTTTAAGAAAATTAACGGAAAAAAATATTTCAGATTTTAAGTGATCTTTGGGCCAAAAAGTGACACTTGAATAGAGTATCAGCCAGATTGCAGTAGTGGGCGGTCCTTCAAAAGGAGCCTTCGTTAGGAATTTAGTAATTGGTTTACACAGTGTCACATCTGTCTTTTCACGTTAAATATTTAAGGGCCCTAATAGAGAGAAAATCTAATGTATTAATATATCTAATCTAGTAACCTCAGATTTTTTTTATTTATTTACAAGGGCTTCAACAAAACACCGATTCCATTAATCACCAACTTGGCAATATTTATACAGCCTTAATGGTGGCTTTGTCGTCGATGATTTACATCACAAATGAGGGCCTGCAGAGCGAACGAATGCGTCGCAATGAAAGTGTTTATACAACATCATTAAACTATTCCGTAGTTTCTCTTCCTTTATAGCACCTATAATTCACTTCTACGATCTACAACGCCTCACTTGTTGGAATGGGACATCGATGATGATCCCAACGCGATATAAATCTCCTCTGCCCGTCCTAAACGAGCCATTCGACCCCCAAACGGTTCCGTGGGGTGTCACGATGTATCACTTGAGACGGATATTAATTTTTTTTTCTTCTCATGTTTTCTTCTCTACGCCAAAAATACAGCCGCCATTAATTAATTCGCCGCTCGGAGCTAATTGTTGTTGAGCCTTTCACGGATTCAAGACCCAACATCTGGCATTTCGAAGCCCTTGATTGAATATTTTATCTCGTCTAATCTCATGTATCGCAATTTCGGCGACCGGAGGCCGTGCGCTGAATGAGTTAGCTCGAGTTGTTAATGGCTGACTATTGTTTGTAAGCTGCGACCTTTGAGAAGAGGCTTTTAACACACTTTGTGCGCCTTCTAACTCAATCACTCACTCCCCAACATTGTCCCACGGACCGTTGACATTTGGTCTTTTCGAATGCAAAAATGGGAGACGTAATTAAAATCTTCATCGTCATCCAAAGATTGCAATCGCTGTAAACACTTGTTGCATAACTAAGAGAGAGACTGAACATTTCAAGGTTCCCAGTGAAATCATTTTATATTAAGAAGGTAAAGAAGAAGGTAAGACGATTAAGAAGGATTTCAGAGCCTTAGGTTGGTTATATGACACCATCATGTTACGAGTATTTAATAATTTACCATATTTGGCAGATATTTGAATGGTAGAGATGGTACAGATGCAAATTTATTTGCAATGGTTAACGGCGACACGGTTTTTGTTGAAGGACCATAACCTGTTATTTGTAAACCGTTGTAATTGCGCCTCATTTCGTCCCATTTCCGAAAAACTTAGGAGTAATGATAGAGATAGAGAATATTATGAGTAGAACACGAAGTGTATTCTTCCATCAAGGACTTGTTCTCAACGAAGGAGGTCCTTACTTTTATAATGAACGACATATTCAATTGCAATGTTCTCTAAAACGGAAGAAACTTCTTTAATGGGTATCGATAATAAGTATGAATGGTGCAATGTTTCTAAAACATCGATGTTTAAATCAAAAATCGAAATTGCAACCAACCTCGCTGACCCTCTGCAGTGTGAATGGCGCCTTTCCAAGTTGTAGCGAGGGAGGGAGGAATTTCGCCCGTTGTGTGGAGTCAAGTGCTTCATTATTTCATTCATTTATCCCTAGCTAAGTAACCCGTGCGCTGCAGTCAGTCGCTAATATTGGTAATAGTTGATTGAGCATTACGAGTAAATGCTTCTGAACCAGCCGAAAGTGATATGAACCTTCAGAATGAAGCTATCAAACGACCAAGTTTTCACATCGACGCACTGAGTTGATAGCTATTTTGGAGATCCTTTTAGAAAACATAATCTCAGATCAACCTCCCGCGTTGATCCCCGGTGGCTCATAGAAGACTCTTGACTCTAAATTAGACTAATTGGATATTCCCGGGCGTGAACCGCCCAACAGTAAGAGAACTGAAACACGTTTGACGAGAATTATAAAATAGATCCAATCGAATACAGGATCTCTTCCACGGAATTAATTCGACCTACTTATTTATGTGGTGCTTAGCGTATAAATAGTTGTTAATTTATGGTATCACGGTAAAAAAAAGGAGGGTGTAGGCTGTGAAACGGTTGGCGCGGTTCAATCAAGACGGGATGATAGTAAGAAACAATAATGTGATTTTTTGTTTATTACATATTGCTTCCTTCTCTCGAGTGACAGTACGAAATACGAGACGGCCCTCCTACTGATTTTATCTCGATGACGATTCGTAAGCATTAGACAATTATGAGACTTCATCATAATTCTACAAACAGTTCTATAAACGAAGAAACGGCCGCTTTATGTGACTCAGCAGGTCCATTATAGCGTATAGCAATACATTATGTAGGTACTGTGAATATCATAAGCCAAAAACAATCGTCCGAAGTAAAATATAATATATTTTACTATATTTATATATATTTTACTATATATATTTTACTATAGGATATTATCCTCCTCATGATTGATCGTGGATGAATATACCTCACATATCACCCACGTACAGGAGGGAGGAGCTGTTGCATTTTTCATTCGTACGTAATTATCACATTTGTAAGATACGTGAGGAATTGAAGTAGGAATTTGAAATTTCGAAATATTGTTGTAATATTTACATTTATACAAACTCGAGCGAGCTTGTTTTTCATTTTCACAATGAAAAACACGCAGGAATTGAGGGTGCAGTAAGTGATAATAACATTCGGAATCACTAAAAACTATTTTGAAACCCACCATTGTTTGAATCAGATTAGTTGCTGCCTGTCACTATTTTTAAAAACTGACAGTGTCAAAGTGGGATGTACGATCCTTATGGGGGGGGGGGGGGAATAACGAAATTTGTCCTGATAAAAATTGAAACTTGAACTTTATTGATGAAACTACAATGACATAAAATATTAAAAGAAAAGACAGTAGTGTTTAAGAAAATTACAGAGTACAAATTACAATTACAAAGTACAGTTTGTTTGAAGAGTTTCAGGTGTGGAAAGTGATGAAGGGACAAAAAAATATTGATAACTTGGAGGTAAGAGAACCAGAGACTATAAGTCCTATATTATAGGATGTAGGTCTGACTGAGTCAGAGGTAATCAATACCGGCCTGACGGCCAAGAGGCCAGTTGATCAAAGCCCCTCCCAAGGTAGTTGTCCGGGTAGTTTCGATTAGATGAATTACGGTAATTGTACTTTCTAGAGCAATTAAATTGCAATTAAAATAATTATAATACCTGCAGGTCTGGTAAATGTAATTAGGTTTTCTGAGAGTCGTGTATTAAATTTGGAGTGACGTGAGAACTTCGAAGATCTAATAACTTGCACTAGTTCAAGGCTGTAGGTACAAGAAGATTAGACCATGAGAACAAGTGGGTTGTTACATAACTATTCTCTTCTCCTTTCTTCTTATCGGAGTTCACATCATTTTGGTACAGCACATAAATAAGTTGGGTTTTCCTATAAATTGGCACTTGCTAAAACACTAACCCTTCTTTCCCGAACCCTTATTCCCGGCCTAAGCTACTCCACATTTCCCATAAAGTTTTTTTGGCCAAGGGTTTTCCACATAGGTTTGTGCGGTTTGACCTGTGCGGATTTCGTTACACCTTGTAAAGGACCCCAACTAACATTTTCAAGTAGTCTTGATAAACCCCGACGGAACTGTAAAACGATATGCGAAAGTATGTGTATCCCTATTGGTCCGATGACACGGGAAAGGAAGAAAATCAACGAAAAAACCAAGGAGACGAAAACGAAGAAGAAACATCCACCCAGATTTCCGGTGTATTGAGGCATATCCATGTCAACATCAATTAGTATTCCCACCCATTCGCAAGACCGGTAGGTCGGCTTTAGGGAATTAACAACCTGAAAACGAGATAGATACGATCCGAAAAGAGGCCAAAAGACTGAAAAAAGTGGATATCGCGAAATCAACACCGCTTTATCGATATTGGGCACAGTTTGTTGATACGAATTCTGTAACATGATCGGTCTAGGTTGACCTCGAAATTAAGAGGTTAGCTCATTCAAACAGAGACCGCAACATCTTTTTTTTTCTACTTGGGTTTATTTTAGCTCGGAGACTTCAACGGGTGAGAAACTAGTAGGCCGACTATTAGGAATCCGATCTAGTAGGAGTAACTTCTTGTTTCTACCCTCAAAATTGTTAAGAACCTTCCAGTCACGCTCTGGACTCCAAGTTAGTGGTTTCGTGACGCGGGCTGTAGGGTACATTGGTGAAGTTGAGTCATAAAAATAGTTTATACAACAAATTATCGAGGGATATTTTATTATATCTTCTGACCGAAAGAAGTAAAATAATTATAAGACAAGATTAAATGAAATTCTTAATTTTATCATGTTGAGTGGTTGGCCCCGCTGTGTTACTACCCAAGTCCTGACCATCCATATTGAACGATTAGATAGTGAATGATCGTATTTTTAGTGGATCCTAAGAGCTTCTGGAGTAACGAGTGGAACGAGCGCTTCGATATCGATAGTTTTCCCAATTTCAGAGGGATATCGAAATAGAACCGTGCGCCATTAGAGGAATCTCAACGTATTTATTAGAAAGCATAAAACCCCTAAAAGAACTGACATACTTGATTTTAAATCCTGGAAAATTACTCGAAAACATGAAGACCTCAGCACCATGTTGCAAGGACCATTCTTAATGCCTAGTTCCACCCACTAAAGCTGACAATGTACAATTGTGCTCATCCGTCCAAATAAATCGCATACAGGTCCAGTAAAAATGCGTTTTAAGGGTAATCGACAATGCAGAGTGGTACCTATATTCGTGACGAAGAGTTGCATAAGGACCTTGAAATCCACAGGGTTAATTAAGATACTCCACTCCATGATTTCCAAGGCGCAGTTTCAATTTTTTTTTAATTTTAGAATAATTAAGTAAATACACTTCAAACTTACTACGCTACTCCCCCCTGTGTTCAGGGGGGAGTCACAAAAACTACACTTTTCACACTATACATCACACCACTTATTGCGTACCTACTTATACCCGGTTTAGTAATAAAAATCATCTTTGAAATATATCCCACGTAAATTACAATAATAATTATTGAATGTACAAATTGGAGTGGGCAATATAAAACAAAGGGCAAGACAATCGAACAACAACAAAAATTTTAATTAGCTTTTCAATTTTTCAAGTTGACTCTTGAAAGACTGAAGAGTGCTCACACCCCTCAGACCTACTGGGAGGCCATTAAATTTCCCATAGCACCGCCCCTGTCTTGATATCTCCGCCGCCTCAGTGGTTTTAATGCTTTAATTAAATCCACGCATCTCGACTTCGTGACCTCTCCATGCAATACTGAAATATTTACAACCAAGTTTATTTAAATTAACTGGTGGCACCCTATCACACACCATTCATTTCATTGTTTTCATTAACGGCCCTTAGGCCTTGGTAACTGTATTGAGTCTTATTGTATATTTCTGTCATTAATATGGATATGTCTATGGGCAGTGGGTCATAATATGACCCACACATATTACGTTTTGTGAATTCGACCCAATTGTTAGATCAAAAATTGTAACGCAAGATCGATAAACAAATTTGGTAACCATACTGCAAGAATGAAATCTCGAATCATAGAAATACGTTTATTATACGTTGAAGTACAATAAAGGTACCTAGCAACAACGATTATTATTATTAGCAATAATTCAGTCAGGTTATTTTTCGAATAGGGAGCCCAAAATGTAAAATTCATATTTGCCTGCTGTTTCATTTTGTTGAGCTCCTGTAGCAGATTCTGCGTGTTCCTCCACCGCATTATGGATCGTGGCAATTTTAATTCTTCACACAAGCATTCCTTCCTGTAAAATGCTTCAGCTCGTTCTATGGGCTGGGGATCGTGTGTTTTTAGCGAATTTTCGAAGAAAATGTAGCTATTGTTCTCGGTCCAAAATTTTTAAAACTCGAATTTTCGAAATTTTTTTAACCAAAATCCGTTTCATACCATCCTGAATCCACTGCCAAAAGACACCAAAAATTATACATATATCGGGTTCATCCGAAAAAAAAGTATGACAAGTGACACCTCTTTTTAAAGGTTTTCACACGCTGAATAAGATGGGGGAGTCAGAATTACGATCCCTAATTTCGTTCGCAAACTTGAGTACTTTGAAGATGAAGAATACGTTCTTCATGGTTAATCTGCTCTAATCTGATGACGGAATGCGATATCGCAATTCTAACTTCTCCCTCGTGTTCAGCGTTGTTATGTCCAAAAGCTGAGGGGGGTTTTGGGGATGTTTGGGGGGTGGGGGAGGTTCACCCATAAATTCCAAAACTGAAACGGTCTGTCGAGTGACACCTCATTTTTAAGGTTTTTACACGCTGAATAAGATGGGGAATTCAGAATTGCTATATCTTATTCCGCTCTCAAACTGGAGCACTTTGAAGATGAAGAAACGTGGTTGTTACTTGAGATGTTCTTCATGGACATAATGTTCTTTAATGAAGAAGTTTTACATAAAACCAATCATTCCTTCGAAAATTCACTCTTATAGTCATGCTGCATGGCTGGGGATTTTAGATTTTGATCGCGTTTACAGGGAGAAAAAGTTTCTTCTCGTAAAAGCGATCAACATGAGACGTATCACAAAGCGACCATTTGATGAGACCGTTGTATTTATTGTTTACCTTTAATCATGTTTTAACATAGTACTAAGCGTAGAAGTGTTAATAAAAGCCCACGAAAATAAGGTTGTCCTCGTTGACCTGTTATTAGGAGGTTGGATACTGAACATCTTGGACATAATTAAGTGTCACTCTTACGGATAATCATGTCCGGATTGATGTCAGAGAGATCTGATATTGTTTATGACACGAGACGACATTGAAATGAGCAACGGTAATATTTCTATCGAAAATTCCGACCGAAGAATCCTTGACCCTGCCCATCGTCCTGACAGAAGGATGTTGTTACTCCAGGAGGCTGATACCCGCCAGAAAATAGGTAGAAGGGGCCCCCCCTTGTAGTGTCCACGGAAGGTGGGGCCCCCTTGAGTCTGGAAGGGGGCCCCGGTCGTCCCACCGTCCTCCAGTCGTGTTTGTGCCGTGCACATCGCACCCCCGTACCCGATTTGGTTCACGTTCCCTCCGAACGTGTTAAATTCTCCGCCGTCCACGTATTTATTTTTATTTTTTCCGCGCATCGGTAACCAGACCTCGCACCAAGTAAGCTGACTTACTGATTTTCAATCAAAATAAAATACCATTTCAACCGGAAATCAACCATTTCTGAAATCACCGGCTCTTCGCGATAAACACTACTACCACAATACACAACACAGAGCCCCACGTTACTTCAATAAACAGGTCGAAAAAAATGTTTTGGGATATTAAGAATCTCGGACGTTTTGTAAGCGTGGGAGGCCCACGAAGAGTGAATATAAAAATCACAGAACCACCACCCACCAATCAAAATCCAAACAAATTTAAACATTTGGATCGGCTGTTTTCCATTTCCTCAACTCCGAAGTTGGCCTTCAACCTATTCACACCACGAATTTATTTACGTTAAGTACTGAAAATATTTTGAAAATCAACGTAAAATACTAGGAAACACTAAATTTGTTCCCGGTGCGTATATTCCTATTAACCCTGAATTATTGACTGGGTTAGCAATGCTGAGCCATCCCAATACAAAGGCGAAGCCGCGTTAATTGAAGTTTGCTGTTTGTGTCAACGAAAAATTGGAACAGCAGAAACCTGACCATACACACATTGAACGATTAGAAACGTAGTACTTGAATGTACTTGGTGCTCTACATTTACGAGGCCATGAGTGTAATTGGTACTTATAAGAACCACAAAAATAAAAAAATAAATAAAAATGAAGGAATAAAAAAACCTCTAGAAAAATGTATAGTACCGAATTACGTAAACCTCAGTTTTCAGCCAAAAATGTTGGTAATATTGCTAATTTTGGAGTGGTGAAAAATTCTTACCAAAACGTGATGTACGGGGTATTGAATAAGGCTTATCTATCACACGTGGTGTATGTAGGTACATTTTTTTTGGCCATGAAAGCTACCGGACTTTACTACTGTACAAATTGAACTGCTCATTTTCTAAGGTGGCAATTATTGTTAAGAAAAAAAAAAAAAAATCGGAACTTCCTTGTGTTGGGTTGGTGAACATTTATTTCCGTAATAAGAACGAATATTCGTGAGTGACAATAATTGTACAGGTTCTACCAAGTTCGATTGTACTGCAAACTTCGAAGGTACGCTAAAAATCGAGCGATTATACATCGAAAACTCGTTTGTTTGAAAATAAATTATAATCCTAATACATTTTGGAAATGGGTAAAATCTTAGTGTCGGTTCGGATTGATCAAATACGTAATTGCGTGGGTAGCTGTATTTGTTCTGTATGGAAAGTCATCTACCGTCTAGAGATATTGAAGACACCGAAATAGCTCATCTTCTTCCGAAAACCGCTAAAACGAAGCAGCAGCTCAAGTACGTTTAAAAACGGGAACATTTGACTCGTCATCATCCAACCTAACGATTTCGAGCTGTCATTTTCGAACTTCCCGAGTGTCAAGTCCGGGCATTTCTATGATTTAAAAAGTATCCCAACATGCCCGTTTGGTTTATGACTTGTGGTTATGGAGTAGTAAATACCGAGAGACTCTTTGAAAGTTGTAAATCGTTGTCGAATGTTCTTCCCGTAGAGAATACGGGCGATGTCGGTTCATAAGCATTTTCCCGATACGTCGATAAGGATTACGATGCTTAAACAGCAGAAACGCAAAACCAGTTCAATAGATTCCGATTTTTTTGGAATACGCGAATAAAATGTTTCAAACACCATGAATACAATTCAAAAAACAACGCTCGTGTTTCAACAATAAAAATCTTGATACAAAACGGTTTCTGATTGAAAATCTCAAACTGTAAGGGGAGTAATTTCAACTGAATGTGATTGACAGTAAGACGTGACACCAGTAGGATTAATATGTTTAACTGACTGATTTTTCAATTCAATTGCTAATTTAGAAGAATTTCCTGTTGTTTCATCTCAGGCGAATATGAATTCCGAAAGTAACTTCCCGTATATTTTTAAACAATAGTTTTGTGTTGTTTGTATTCGAAAACAACCTTAACGATAGTTCAGTTCCAAGTTATCCCAAGTTGATAAAGCTTTACTTATTAATTATTCCAAGCTTATAAAAGTTTTACGTAGAAATGTAGTACTACGACTGTCCACCTCCAGCCTCAACCCTACATATATTATATATTGTCCGAAATCTCTCTTGTAAAATAATTTATGTCAGTGTGATTGTTATTGTTGTAGATTTTTTCCGCTCAATATGGTAGACTGTACAGTACAGAACACTAAACACAATGCAGACAATACTACATTTCAACAAGCAATACTGCAGACTGCACTCAAGTGTAGCACGTTATGCTTTTACATCCCAATACAGGATTGCACATTTTATAATTGGCAAAATTGAAATGTATTTAAAAATATGTACAATCATTGAATACGTTGATATTTGCAAATAGTGTAGATTTGAACTGTGAATTGAACAATTTGGACCTTTCAAGATTTATTATCGAGTTGTTATTTTTGCTTCCGAGTATTTCAATGTAGTGGAAGCATCTTGCGATCAACTTTAAGTGATCAAGAATCAGAATTTCTAGACTTTCTAGTACCAATTCCAAAGTGTCGGACTGTGCAAAGTTTTGCGACGCCCTGGTTCCATTCAACCGATAAAGATGAAATTTTTGGAGATATGAGGGTAGTTATTGCGTTCAAATTTCATTAAAATCCTGAGTCAATTTCTTCTCCTTAGGTTTTCAGTAGTTTTCGGCTGACATTTCCGTGGACGTTACCCAATTTTATTTTACCCTTTTCATTCTTGTTGTTCTCGGTCTAAAGCCCACGGACCACCTGGGTGTCTCAAGCCGACTTGTAATCGGGAACCGACCACTGCTCGGCGTGCAGAGAAGGAATGCTACTTTGTGTAACGAGTGGTGATAGGGGCAGACGACGAGCCCAGTTCGAACATCCCGACTGGAGGCGAGCGGGGCGTAAGATTCTCAACCGCTAGTGATCTTTAAGCACAGGAACTTGATCAAGATCCCGCCCTATACCTGACCTATGCTCCTTCTCACTGCCAGGATAACCTCGCGGGAAAAGAATCCTCCGTCGAGCTTCAACACGGTTCCTTCGGGAGGCATCTTGAGAATTCGGTTCGACCTTCCCTACCGTCATCTCTTCCTGAAGGGGGTTAAATGGTTAGATCATTTACCCTAATCATAGTGATTGATAGGTGGCATTTTTTCAACCGACATTGACAAATGGCTAGAAAATACAAATTGGATACTTTCACTCTATGTTGCTCAACAGGTTTAATCGAGTACAAGACATGTACGAAATTTCGGAATTTTTTCCTCCAAAATATGATTTCACGATTTGCAAAATAAGCACTCGTGCAGAAAAAAAAAATATATGTATATGGACCCCACCAAAAAACTGTAAATTAACGACCAAATATCTCAATGATAACTTCGATTTATAAAAACAATAAATACTCAAGTAGAAGAAATGCCAGAAAGTTATCCTTCTATTAGAGTTTTTAATGAAAAATATGTGAGTAAATGAAGATCATAATACATGATATATTCATCATATACCTATCATATGGGAGTATCTACTCACCGTGTTTCTTACGTTCATAATATTGCTATTCGTTTCTTTTTTAGCGAACTTACAATGATTTCTTGACTGATTCAACATGTTTATGAAGAGGTTTACGTGGTTAGATCACCCCACATTACAAAGGTGGGTCATATAAATAATGAGCAATAAAATTAAGTTTACGTCTAGAGGACTCCTCCACCGAGTATAATAAAATTTATTATATCGGTAGAAGGGTCCTCTAGATGCAAACTTCGTTTTATTGCTCACAGTTTATATGACCCACCTTTGCAATCAGAGGTTATCCAAGCTCAATTTAATGTGACATTACACTAGTTTAATTAGCCCTTACAAGACCCGCTAGGTTCATTCCCCTTAAGTTATTCTAATTTTTTTTTCTTGTTTTGATACAACTATCAACGGGTTAAGGAACGATTTATTCACTTAGACAGCAGTGGACTCGATTGGAATTGAGGTATTATCATAAGCGTTGGCCGCTCACAGTCGAGATACGATCTGACGAAGTACGGAGCAGGTGCAGGATGAAATATCGAGGACGTTTTCGTCCAATTCTCGACCTTCTGTGTACGAAAGCGGCAGACACGTTGTGAATAAATTACTTGTCAAACTCAATTGAATGTTGGGACGTAAATCAGTTCTTGGGCTGAGTTATATGCATACGGTATCGCCTAGAGCTGGGCGGGGAGTTTGATCCTTGATTGCAATAGTGTAGCGAATGAGAAGCACCTCAATTTTCAAAGATCATTTTCAGAAGATTAATATGTAAGTCTATTGTATGAAACGTCAATGGATTACATTTGAGGTCGACGATCAGCAAGTATTAAGTTTAAACCTGTGATTATTGAGGGATTCGTCCTGAAAGTTAAGGGACGTAATACAGGTTTTTTACAAAGAGTTTAAGTGCCTGAGTACTCAAAATCATCTCAAATAACTGAAATTAACATTGGGATCAACTTAACTGGTTTGGCAGTAAAATCAAATTATCTCAAAATTTAAAGAGCCTTAAGGTTTACTTAAACGTAATCTTCATTAATTTCAGTAATTATTTGCAATTCAAATTTCGATTCGCATAATAAACAATCAATGTTCATCATCACCTTTTGATAATTTCAAATGGTTGAATTTCGTACTTCAAACAGGGGTAATTGACCTTTTGAATTGACAATTTTTTTTTCAAGTTGGCTTATTTGGATCCTATCACTCTCACTGTCTAAGTAGATTTTTAGTTATTAGCTTTATAGTTTATCAGTTACAGGTGCTCAAAATTTGGAAATTTTCAATCTTGTGTGATTTATAGTGGGTTGTATGGCACCTAGGTCTTGTACACCTGACGCAATGCTTACCCCTGTATCACAATAACAGTAACCAAACTCTGCAGTTATTCCACGAGCAAAACGAAGCAAATCCGTTCAGTCACACTTAGGCACCTCACAAAATCCCGAATAGAATCGTCAGACGGGTTGTCGGAAAAGGAACCAGGAACATTGCGGTTATTGTAGCCGATAATTCTCACCAAAGAGGGGAAAAAAGAACGATCTCGCACTCCTCAACCTCTTTGTGATGATTTTTCCATCTCAGTCCCCCCCGTCTCACAGACTGCCACCGTCTCACGGACGTTTCGCGGACTGAAGAAGGAAAAAAATCTCTCGAAATGAGACGCACGTCCCAGTGGAGTGAGCGTCATCTCCATGAACAAGTTCAATAACTGCGAGCCTGCGGTTCCACTTCCCCAATGGACCGTGACTCGACCACAAAATCACGATTTCTGTTCCGAACGTTCTGAGCGTATGAATAGCAAGTAACGGCTTTGTCAGTTTACACAAACATTTTTTGGCTCCAATTTTCGTCAAGTGTCAATAAGAAAAAAAATAATAATAATAAGAAAAGAGCCAGAATTCGATCATCAAAGTTTTCCATGAACTTCTTGTTTATATCAGACTGATTTTACTGATTTTGAGTGCAGAAGACAGGTGAAAAGAAACTGACCTTTTGAGAGTAGGTGAGTGTTTATCCAAAGAGTCACTACATTTTGGTACCTCCTTTTGGTAATGTGCGAAGTTGAAAACTAGATCATTGTTGAAGATCACGGTAAGACCAGTTTGGTCTTGTGATATGGCGACGTTTCCACTAGAAACTATTGAGCTATGCGACACTGTCCTACTAGCAAAAACATGAACCCCAAACTGAACTTATCATACAAATCCATATTCCTAACAAGTACCTTCGACGAAAGACTTAACGAAGTATTACTATATTCTGAGGACAATTCACAATATCATTAATATTTCAAAACATACCACCAAAAATCGTTATAAATACATATTGACAATTTTACAATTGTTTTATGGAATAGAACGATGAACGTTTCAAGTTTAGGGCTTTCTCAGGGCAGCTAGCGTGATCATTTCTTGTGGCCGCAGGTAGAAGATCCTTTATCGCAAATCGTCGATTTCTGTTCAAGTTTCTTTAGATACCTAATACGGAGACCCGCATGATCGTGGAATTCAACCTTTGCGTTCCACTTTCAAATAGCGACACGCGATTTTGATTCGAGTTATTTCCGTGTCCGGAACATTCAGTATGAAAGCGTTTGGTTGAGTACACCTACAACATTATTAATTGACAAAAAATTAATTTGCAATGCGTAGTAGATCTCAGTTTACCTTTGAAACTACGATTAGGTATAATCTGACATTTCCATTGTGTACCGTTTTATGTGAATCACCCGGAAGAACTTCAGCAGTATTTCAATCAAATTCCTTCAGTTAGGAGCAAATTTCCTTTTTACCCTGTGAATAATTTCCCTCCATATTTTCCCCTTCATTGGAGTTAAATTCCCCCCCTAAAAATGACTTATTCGTTTTTTCCTCTCCAAAGGGTCAATCTCCCTCAGAAAAGGGAAATTTTCCGTAATGTGGAAACGCTGAGCCTCAGGTCAACTTTCATACTGGGTACACTGCTGATTCGAACACGTTGTTTTGTCATATCGAGTGTCTCGTTCTGAGGAGGATTTGTTGGTGAAATTCGCTAAGTATATAAATCACAGAAGACGAAGGTAGGCACAAGTAAAAACACATGAATTATATAAATAATTAATAATAATAATTTAAATAATCGAGACCATCACTGAGCTAGTTTCCCTATCACTCTCATCATTTTCTCGAACCCTCGCCATATTGTACTACCTTACTCCATTATTACAAGGATATTGCACACAGAACAGCGATCTACATAGAAAATAATAAACCGCTGTGGACAAGTTTGCAGATTTTTTTTCATCAACTTCACGATGAGGTCGTGAGCACGTTAATTGTTTCAATAAATCTTCCCAGCGAGCGATTAGAGGGTTTTCTCACCTCATAAGTTTAGTGAGTTGATTAAAAAAAACGCGGCCAACGATGAGCATGTCTAATAGTGAGCTGTAGAGGCGGCACAATGTGTGCTGGCGGTTTTTATCAGGGAAGAGATCGCGTATTAACAGAGCAGCCTATCATTAACACCGACAACCTCTGAGGCCGATTCTCTCTTTAATTTTTTTTCGTTAAATTCCTGATGGTTAACCCACAAATCTACTTAAGTGAATGCGTTAGTGTTATTGGACATAACATGTACCAACAGAACGGAAAACACAAAAACTCCTTTTTAGATGGTTTGAGTGGAAAGGATAATCATCAGAATACCGACGGCATCCGATGATAACCTCGTAACTCAAAAATGGGTCATTTCACAGGAGGGCCAAAAATATTGGATCAATTCCGAGTTACGAGGTTTTCATTTAAAAGTAGCGTTAGATACGAGGTTCACAAATCGATCTAAAAGTTCTTCCCTTTCTTACCTCTTAAAACCTTCTCGTAAGCTCAATAACCACAGCTGTTACGGCCTGCTTGCTCAATAAAGAGGTTATCATTTAGGCCCTTACTGGGAAGAAAATTCATTACGAAAATCCAAAAAAAATCAAAAATATACGTGAGGTTATTATTGGTTGCCATCGACACGTTCCACTAAATTATCGAGTTCAATTATCAACAGGTGGAATAATGTATGTCAACATCTTTATACTGACATGAAACAATTGGAATGAGTCCATAAGCACCAATAATAATTGACTGAATAATAACATTGATAATCAGAATTGAGTGCTTTACTATTAGTACAGTAACATAAGGAAAGGACCTCGAGGTGGCATGGGGAAAGCTAAAAATCGTTCTAAACTGAAGAAATTTAGAAAATGTCGATATTTTCGGTTCAAAAAAATTAAGCTCAACCCTTGGAGGCATACAAACTCAGATTACTTGTTTTCGAGCCTAACGTTTTCCAGCTTTTCCCAGGCCACTTCGAGGTACCCCTCTTTCAAGTAAGTATAATTTTACTGACTTTATAAAAGTACGAAAGCGAAAGAATTGTTAACAATCGATTTGTTTAATCGTCAACTTGGTACATTCCAGGACCTCCTAAGACCTCTTCCCCCTCCACGTCTTTGGCAAATTTCCTTCATGAGTTCCTACAGCATGAACTCATACACTCTTTTTTTCTCATCATCAAAACCAAAATCAATCTTTCTAAGGAACGTGGGCTTCAAGGAAACTCATTGCTCGGATGAGCGGTCCCGGTCGAATGACGGGAGAGCCGTTAATATAGTCGGTACTCGTTCGACAGGAATGGAAAAAAGCTGCCGATGATTAAGAGGCATTAATATTGACTGCGTAAGTGCACCTTGCACTATCTCCGACGTAAACATAGCTTCAGCTGAATCCTCTAATCTCTAACCCCCGATCAACCTGGTAGCGGCTAGAGATTACTAGGCACTGCTGGTTTTCGTCTAATAGGCTGCCGCGTCAAAAGTATGCACTTAAGGTCCGAATTCGAATTTCTTCAAATCAAGTTGCCTAGTGCTTCCTCTACTGCGAATAGCAAACACAAAATTGTTCATAATTCTCACGCAATTTATGACATTTATGCGGAATGCTATTGCTTACGTTCATTTCACAGTTTACTGTAGACATTTAATTTGTAACAATATTGGGGTGCAATTTTCCAGTGGAGTTTTTTGCCAATCAATGAGATGTCAAATCAAAATGATATTATCCTCTTCGTTGTTTTTGTTTAGTAGCTTCGACAGGTATTATACACAGGTAACGCTGGTGCGACAAGTATCTGACTGACTTGAATTTGAATGCGATACCCATTTGCACAAGGTTGTGGGATATCGGGTCCCTTGTTCTGAGATACTTTTCGTGTCGACAAACAGGAGGATTCGTTGTTAAACGATATTCTAGGTGGTTGTTTTGGACAATTCTATAATGAGAGTGCACGTTGTTTTCGTTCTCTGGCCGAGATCAATGTAACGACTCAAATGTCAGTTCATCAATTTTATGGTCATCCAACGTCTGGAGTTTCAGTAATTCAATAATTTCATCCATTCAGATTAAATTATTCTGGTTGACGGTACTTTCTAGTGATGCAACGGATAGCTAAAGTTGTCCATTGTAGTAAAACCGAAGTGCAGTATCTTCGCTCAGTTGGATATCTCTTCAGGAAAATGAGATGCACCTCGGTATCTTGACGTACCCAGTCGACTCCCACGTATCGCGAGCTGATAACGCGCAACGCGGCTTACGAATTGGGCGTTTATCATTCCACAACGGCCGTGGTGCTGCAGGGAGATCCTTCTCTGCACAACGAGAATTACGGACTTCCGCCTTCTGCCTTTTTTATCGGCGACTGCTCCGTCAGTTTTATGCATTCCTGATGTATCCGCTAAGAGATCGAATCGGCGTTGTTCGTTTGCATCGGGGTCCGGCTCTCGGGTCCGTCTTGTCTTTTTCCGAGATCGCTCGGTTATTTAAATGTGACATTTCTTCGAGCAACTCTTCTAAAAGCAACTCCATAAACTGAGCTCCCCCCCATCACCATCAAACCCATTCATTTCTTCGCACCATGCGGCCTGTAATAAACTTATCTTCAATCACTTAGAAATCTCCTAAGGTCTATTTACAGGCACATAATAATTCACCTATGAATAGCGTTAAAGTAAGTGCGAATAAATGTTATTGTGATTGCGATAGTTTTGAAAAGTACTTTGGTGCGTATCAAACTGGGTCATTTTTGTTCATTATATTATTTTTGTAATAAAAAAATAATTATAATAAATTTATAAAAACAACCATTTACAACTCCTCCTCAAAATTCTTTTGTACGTTTCAAGATATATTCCAAAATGAAGAAAATTTGAAAACTGCGCCCACTGGACCCCTCCTTCTTCTTTCGTTTTGAGCCTTACGACTAAATTTCCCGGCCCTATGCTACTTAGAGTGTACTTAGAGTCTCGAAGAGGCTACACATGCCAAATTTCAAGTCTCTACCACCACGGGAATTGGCGTCGGGTGGACGGACGGCCGCTCGTTTTCAGCCAGTCATGTTCATGTTAAAACCGCCTGTCAGCCGCCGGATCAATTTAAAACTGAAATTCGGCCTGCAGGCTCAGACCGGGCAGAGGTTGATGCTTGCACGTTTTCAATTGAGTTAATTTTAGTGCAGAGAGTTTTTTAAGACCACCTGGAGTGTTTTTCGCAGTGCAAGTTCCGAGCCATTCGAAAGCTAAGCAGTTCCGAGTTTAGAATTCCGGAACTGGAAGACTCATAACTTGTACTGCGAACGGCCCAAAGATGACTCACATGAGCAGAATTTCGCCCTTTCTGAACCCTCACAAAGTCAACGTAAGCAAAAAATTCATTTATAAACAATCTTGAAGAAAATATATTTTGTGAAGGCGGAGTATAGAAAATAAATTTAATAATCTAGTCATCTGTCCAGAGTCCCTGGATCCAGGACTCTATGATAGTTCTCTGGCCAAATAATTTTTTAGGACGAATTTCGGAGGTTTGTAATTTTTATTCATCTGTTTAGTGAACAAATTATTGACGGGACGATCACTGATCATAAAGTGTTCACCCTCATAAACAATGTGAGAAGTGATGACTCTGGGAATCTCTGCTTGTGTTAGCGTTACATGAAACAGAAAATCTTGTTAACGTCCGACAATTTACCGGTGGTCTTGTAGGTTCGGATTAGATTGGATTTCTGAAACAGCAGCAGTTAAATTATCGATGATTTTAGATCGTTTGAAAGAATAATAATAATATATTATTTATTTGGTGAAAGTTGTCATCTGATTAACAGGCTGAAATGGAATGTTTGGCACTAGTAGCACTTGATGAGAGGGCGGCTCTGGTGTGACTCCGTTCTGGTCGTTTCTCACGTGACCACCATGTTTTTCGTTTTTTTTTCTTCTCGCTAGTATTCAAGTAGCGACCAAGTTAGTCTACAATCCGGTCAGCGTAGTAAATAGTAACGAGATGTTTTTATGTCTACGAGATGTAAGTTAACGAGTGTTGGTTCTCTGGTGATGAATCAATAAAGTTGGGATGCTGTGCGACTACCAGTGACTATAGAGCGACATTCAAGTAGGTACATGAAGCATATGCATCATAAATTGAAAATCTTGAATGTCATGTAGTAAAGTATCCAAACCTATGAGCCAGAGTTACGGCGTTTTGACAGTAACCGAAGGAGCCAGTGATAAGAAAATATAATGTTTCAGCCGGACGTGTAAAAGGATAAGAGTAGTCCGGTGTTGGGTAAAAGATAAATAAAATGAGACTGATCAGACTCTCAATATGACCGCGGCGGACGGTAAACCGAGGGGTAACATCCATAACCCTTACAGAACTACCGCGTTCTGAAGACCTAATGCGGTGCGGCGAGGTTTTATAGGGCTGGCACTATAATCTACATAGATCCACTTCCAGAAGAGATGCATCAATGGGTTCCTCACGGGGTCCTCACGGTATACCCATCAAACCCCAGGGGTAACGGTACAGGACTGAGGTATTGCTCTGCCCCCCCGCTTGCAAGGGTTTCTTTGGAAGCTCGTAATTTTATAATGCATTTCCCAAGACGCGACTACTCATCCCGTTTCTTCTGAGTCATTCGCGGGTTGGCGGTTTCATTGACCCAAAATGAAACAAAGAGTGATTTTAAAATTGCAATGTTGAAGTGTACGAAGCAGTATTTACAGTGATTTCTGTTAAAGCCTTCAGATTACATCGGACACTTCGATAAAATTTACTAGGGTTGACTCGGAAGGTCCTGTACGAAATTCAATCGGACTTTGGTATTTTAGTACGTCTTTCCAGTCGACCGGTTTAGTTCGAGTGTTTCAAGTGTCAGAGTTTCTTGGTTCTTGTTTAACTAATCAATTGATGAAATCTCATGCAGATTTATATCAACCTGCTATGGCACTACAATGTTCTTTTCCATCTTATTCTAATCTATTTGTCTTAGAAAACTGAAGGAGTTAGTAAACACGAGTTTGTGGTGTGTTCTGAATTAGCTATATTAGTTATGGATATTGCGGCGAAAAGTGGAAATCCATCTCCAAAATTAAAAAGACGAGTCTCAAGACAACACTGCTATAATAATTATAACAATCATTGTAGAACTGTGTCGGCTCTTACGCCATCGTCAGGACAACACAGAATGAGGATGGCATTACGGAATGAAATGTGACTGTGGGATTAAATATGCAGGGCAGGCAGGTAGTAAACTTGAAGTTAGGATGAGGGGGCATAGGGATGATCTTGATCATCTTCGGCTTAGAAGAGAGAAGGAGGCATTTGAGAATCATTTATTAGAAGAAGACCATAGGATAGGCCTAATTTCAGCTATACAGGGTGTCCCATCTAAACGGGCCCATCGGGAAATTACAGCCTTGCGGTGCGAGCTATCGAAAAATTGAACTTGACCTTTTTCATAGTATTTTAACTCAGCTTCACGATGCCGAAGTCCAATTTTTATTTTTCCATGTTTTAGGGTCTCAAATCATTGATTGAAACTTACGGTTTCCTCTTGACCCCCCTTTTTTATTGCTTTTTTCGATTCTAAGTTGAATTTGGAACAGAAAATGCCACCTTGAAATTTTTGTTTTTGGGGCTTCGTTTCTGAGTTATTTCACTTTTTGCGAAATACAGAAAATCGCCGTTCCTTTTAGACGTTACCAACACTTTCTTACTATTTTTTCTTCAATTTTTGAGATGTTCACCACACTGAATGGCAGGTAGTTTCATGCTGATTTCAAAAGTGTGGTGAAAAAAATCGAAGATAAAAATAGTAAGAAAGTGTTGGTAACGTCTAAAAGGAATCGGCGATTTTCTGTATTTCGCAAAAAGTGAAATAACACAGAAACGAAGCCCCAAAAACAAAAATTCCAAAGAGGCATTTTCTGTTCCAAATTCAACCTAAAATCGAAAAAAGCAATAAAAAAGGGGGGGTCAAGAGGAAACCGTAGTTCTCAAATCATTGATTCGGTTTTGGTTCTGAAAAGGCATCATCTTGCTTTATCCTGAAGTAACGATTAGTGAGGTACGATTGAAGCAACTCAGCATACTTTATTTCTGGAAATAGCAACTAAATTCTTGATGTTTACCAAGGACTATACTTGCCATTGCTCTTAGTCTTTGTACAATTGGGTTTTTTTTTTGTGTGGTATCCATGAGTATGCAATTCTATGAAGCCACAATTTCTCATTCGTTGTGTTCGAGAAACCTACCCGCAGGCCTGTAGTATTAACTCTCTGGTAATATTATACGTCAGATAGTATTAAACAGTTGAATTTTACACAGTCCCTAACCAACCTTGGTGGGTACCAACTGGCATATGACCTTACGTTTCTTGTAAGTCATCCATATCGCTAAGGTCCTCCCGAGCCGGCTCTTGACTTTTTGTGACGAAGCGAAACCGACCACCCACTCTCGAGTCTTCAAACCCAGTTAACCCTCTAACAGTAAACCCGTGGGCGGACCGACAAGTTACCTTAGAATTCGCCCTTCATCGAGATGACACCCCTGTACTTGCCAGTAGCAATTACACCAACGAGGCGAGGTTAACCGCGTAGGGAGTTACTCGGCAGCGTCGACTCGCCTTGAAACCCGCTATTAATGCGGCATTAGAAAATCAGCTCGGTCACTTCATGACGTTCAAATAAAAGCGCGAAATTGAATCAAATCTGGAGAAGGCGGTACCACCCGGTGTGAAATCAGATTTATCGCCGTGTTATGACTCGGCTCCAGCTATACGATGCTCTCAGTTGGCAAATTAATAATCGGGCCGGACAAGACATAATTGGCGAGCTCTAATAAACGAGATATTCAAACTGACAATGCTGCGTCTTTATTGCTTTCTCGCCATTTTAATAGTATTTTTTAATCAAATCCCCATCATTCACCGAACGAGGTACCACTCATCTTATTTGGATACTTTCGGCCTGATTTGCCCCTATTTCTCAGAATCACTCTACCTATTGTTAAATTTTTCTGTTTTCGCTGGGGTTCTAGAAGCGACACAACGGAAATATTCCGTATAATAAAAACTGGAGATACAACGTTAATAGGCCCTGAGTAGGGTAGTTGAGGGGTATAATTTTAAAGTCATTCCAGTTTGATCTTCGGAACAAGTATTGATTTCCATTATAAAAAGAAGTTCGCCCAAGTATCGTAGATATTTCCAAAAAATTCCCAATTCGAAAATGCATTGCTGCAATATGAACCACAATCAGTAGAAAATGAAACGAAATTGGTATTTAATACTCCGCAGCGTGTAGTAGTCGTAATAATTCGCTAAGATAGCGTTAAAGACGGCCGTAACAAAATTGATTCTCATCTGATTTTTTTGAAGGTTAATTTCAAACTAGTATGACTTAAAATACAATTTTTCAACTAATTACCAACCCGAAATTCACTTTAATTTGAGCTTTTTGTAACCGATACCTTCTGTAAAGCTCCCAAAAGTGTACAGCTGAGTACGATATATAATTCGCAGATATAATAATTGTGGTTGGTATGACAATCAGTAATAATTAATGATTAATTACGGATAATTACTGATAATTATTATGTTTCAACTTATGGAAAAATGGCGTTTCACAATAACGTGGACTGAGCTGATCCGACATGAAATTACATATTCAAGAATTTGGGATTAGCCGACTAATAATAATTAAGGAGTGAAAACCGATGCACGGATCATTATGTGATATTAATAAAAATTAATTGTTTCATTAATTCATAATGAAACAGTATGTTTTTTAATCAACATAATTTGTCAATGTCATGCATAACCATTTCTGTCATCAATAAGCAATTCATTATAATATAATGAATTATCACGTTTATTATCACGATATTACCACGTTTTTTGTTTTTTAGGTCGAGCAACACCAGTTCAACGGTGGGAGGTGAGTACGATGCGTCCATGTTGTTCAAATTCATTTATGTTCATATTGGGTCTAATTAAGATCAGTACAAAAGACAAATTTGCACTATCCCAATATTAGTCCGAAAACAAGGAATTGTTTGCACGTCTTCGTACGAATGCCTGTCGATTTCTGTGCCAAGTGTACGAGTATCTTCTGCGCCTATTGGTTTCAGGGTGCGTCATCAAATTTTGTAAGAAGTTGAACAAAAGAAGTGTCAAAATTAATGTTCCATGGTCCAAAATTCAGTGTAATAATAGGTCGAGTTGAAACCTGAAAAACGTGTTCTCTCAAAGTTATTTCGTCGACAACATTTTCGACTAATTGAAACTATTAATGATAAATTTGAGTCGTATGTGCTAGTAATAAGAGGTAACTCGGTTTGTTCTGGTTCTTGCTTGGGGTAACTAGTTCCTACTGGAAGACCTCACCAGTTAAAGTGAATGGCAATACAATGCTAGTTTCAGCCGGTCATGAATAGATGAACTGCTTGAACGAAAATTATGGAAATGGAAATTAGATTACCTACCAATCTTCGTGTGGATTGTAGTTTTTGAAGTTTAAGGGTGGTTAGTAAAGGTTTGTGATTAGGAATGATGAACGAGACACCGAGCTAACAAATAATGGTCGAGCGGTATCCAACTATGACAAAAAACCTGCATTTCTTCAGACAAGTTCGCTTGTAACTCAGCGTGATTTGAAGATCAGGGACGCTCGTTTCCTCAAACGACGGGGAGACCTCTCCTTTGACAAGGATGGATAGCTTAATTTCTCAAAAGGGAGTAAGGAGAAGCCAGATAAAACCCGAGAAGCTACTCAGTATGCTGCAGTAAACGTCCCTATTATCGTCATATAATGAGGGTTATAGAGTGTGCTTCGACAAGAAACCACCGCCGATGGATAAGGGATCTACACGGGCAGTATTTCTCGAGGCCCGGAGCTCTCTGCAAGTCACCCGATTTACTTCTCGTAATAACGAGCCACCTGTTACACAAATCGCCCTTGACGCCGGGCAAAGAAAACCCTTCGTTCGGACGCTGTTATATGTGAAAAATGGAATTTCCTTATTAGGCGGAGAGGAAATTGTCTTACGGAGCGGGTAGGCGGTTTTAACATCCTCATTTATCTAGTGGAGAGAACATGGTAGGATCCGACGTGTAGAAGAACCAGCACACCGTCCAATTTTATGGCGATGTTGATACTAATTTCGATCACTTGATTGTATATATTTACTAGAGTCCGGATTTTTCATCTTGCTTCATCTGAGGCTTGAAAAAATGAATCAATATTTCAGTTAACTTCAGAAGATGCTCTGGTTCAAATTTTACACTGCACATTTTGGTATATTCGAACTATAAATGCATATTTCTGCATATTCGAAAAAAAAATCGTGATTCTGTATATTTAAAGGTAGTATGTACCAATTTGAATCCTATTTTTCTATAAAAATCGTACAAATAACCTCAAGGATTATTGTGAGAAAATATCTTTCATAGATCAAACACATTTTGCTGCACTTTTGCGAATTTAAGATCTTAGGTAGTAGGTGACATTACTCGTAGTTGTTTTACACAATAAACAATTACTGTTTAGTTCGCTTACTTAGGAAAAAATATTGAAATTTGGACTTTGGTTGGAAAAGTCTGGTAAAAAAAATAGACAAGAAATGATTGGAACCTTGTTGGGTCCAATGAATTTTTTTTTCGTGATATTTATTTATTGCGACTGAAAATATATACATTTCATCTAGCAATATTTGTTTTCATATAATTCAAGCTCACTGTTAGGCAGAATTCCAATAAAGTCTAGCCTATTTTTGGAGCAAAGACAGGGACACTGGGTTACACTTGCACTCACTAATGGCACAGCACAATTAAGTCCAGTGGTTTGTTTCGATTGAGTCGCCGAAGTTCTCCCTCGTTATTCAGAACGTTGAGCATCTCCAGGTTCTCATGATTGTGGAGGCGATGTTCATGCTTCCTCGCGTATTTGGTGATGATTTCGTATCCAATGAATAAGGAAAGCTTGAGTTTTCAGGGTAGACAATGAATATAGTCATAAAAAATGCCTATCAAAAATAAAATACGCATCGCAGATTTGCAACGTGATATTTTAAAGGCCAACCCTGAACTTATGACAGGAAGATGAACGACACTGAAACAGATATTTTTCCCGATTTCTGTAAAATGTTACACTTATTTATAGCCTGTAGAATGAGATGTGACCAACGATAGGTTCCTACAATAAACATTTCTTTTCAAGTGGTTTATGTGGGAATGGGAACCTCTTGCTACAAGTCGCCTTGGCAAACCCTTATATATACCCAAGGTTAAATATATAACTCTGGCGTTCGTAATAAATAATTATCGACGTAGGTGGGTTCCTTTAATAGCGCCCAAGTAGCAGGCGATTACCGTGAATATTTAATCAACCGAATCGGAAAGGAAGAAGATATTGGAGTTGTAAAAAATCCGGTTTCGGGCGCGGGGGTTGGTTTTTAAGGTGCGGAACGACACCGGTGATGTACACTTGGGTCAGTTTATCAGCGTTGTTTTTGTCCAACCGGATAAGAAAATAAACAAGAGAAACAAAAAGCTATGCAAATAAAAACCGCGAAAATTATACCGTGGTCTTGGCTCTATCAGGATGAGGGTCATGTTTTACAAAGCGGTTTGGTAAATCTTTTTTCGGTGGTTTAGGGTTGCAGTTTGTGCTGTCCCCAGCTGTCTCGAGTGCAATGCAAATATTTCTGACCGACACGGCGGGTGATTTCAGCTCTTTACAATTAACTTTTATGTGGAGGCGTTAGTGCTGTCAGGGTTGATGAAGATGGAAGGAACTTGAAATTTATTTTTCTGCTTTCACGCACGACACTAACCCTTGACCCGATAGGCTTCTTATTAAAGGTCGAATCTTCTTCAGGAAAGAAAAATTGGCGGATGAAAATTAATCTTTGAGCAGCACAATTTGAATAGGGTTCTTTAACGGTTCAATGTTGAATGAATTAAATTTAAGCTCAGTCAATAACTTGTAGCGAACTGAGTATGTACTGCGTCCTGAGCAGCGCGGGTTTAATGCTCACCTAGGTGTAGATCAAGCGTTGTTTGCACTTTTCCTAGATCTTTATAAATTATAACATGACAGAAAGTGTAAGTTAGTAAGTTACAATCCTCCGTGAAGAGGCACATCGCTCCCCTCCTCCCTCGTATCGAGATCCATTAGCTACTTCAGCTATGCAAAAGTGTGGCAGAGCTCTTTGCCTTATAATTTTGAATTGTACAAATGAATGAAACAATGTTTACCTGTGTCCGGAACACAGAACATGAGCTCACACAGCAGATCTCTGGGGATTGGGTCAAGAGTTGATCCAACCCGTGTGAAACAGATTCGCGCTGACGCTACTATTCAAGAAATGTGTGTCATTGATATCGTAATATCACCATGAAAATATAAATTTGTTGAAATCTTCGCAGGAACGACCTCTAGGGACGAAAAGCTAGACGAGAACGGTATGGGAGAAAGTGGACGGAGGTAATTAGTGAATTTGTCTGAGGGTACATAACGAACCGAAGACGTATGGGCCGCCTTATACAGAACTGCACTGGTTCCCCCTATTACCATTGATTAAAGACAGGGTAAATGCATTATGCGCATTCCCTCCGGGGCGCATAATGGATGCAAGATAGGTCCCATATAGGTTTCTTGCCTATAACGAACCCACCCTGCCTTCTTATCTGGAGACCCGAAGTTGCCTACTCACTTCTCGACTAATCTTCGATCTGACAACCAGCTGTACCCTTAGGAAAGGGGCACTTGCTCCAATAACAGAACAATGAATGAAGGGAACATATAGTGCTCTGTACGAATTATTTATTCTAAAGGGCGGAAAATATTGAATTCAATTCATAACAAAATAAAATTCACACCTTCGGGTGTCCTGTAGGTCGTTCTAACTCGATGACCTGCTGATTCTTCCCGACTCATCTGAACATAAGCAGGTAATTGCGTGTTAAGTAGGTGTAGAAATATTTGAGAAGATCATGAGGTTGACGTCTGATCTTCAAGTTTGGTTAGAACTGCACCATCTTTACGATAATATGAGTGAAGGCAAGGAATATCACATATGCTTGGAGTTGTTCAGGTTTAAGAAAGATGTCGGAGAAGATGCCGGAGAAAAAGTTTAAAATTCTATCCTAATGTTTACTCCAATTTAGCCTGTTTTAAAATAAATGTGAAGATTGAGACAAAGTTCTCAGCTTTGTAGTTTGTTTAATCTTTCCTCACAGCTACGAAATCATGATCTAGAGATGTTTAGTACTTTCACCGCCAATTTCACAACTTAATACGAGCAGTTGGATGGTTGTGAGCTGTACAGAATGGGTTGTATAGTGGTTTCTGTTCTAAGAATTGCAAGAATTAAACAATTCCACGTTTCCAGTCCCACTGCTACACCTTATAGCCTTCAGTGGGCGCCTATTATTTAGAAACGACATTTCTACAGAACCGGTCGAGCTGAAATAAACAGCCGTACAGCATCGATAACAAATTTGATATTTATGCATGGTTGCGTTATTAGGATGTAACGGTTAAAAGTTTCGGTTATTTTTGTTTATATTCGGAGCAGCTAAGCCTAGAGGCAATTCCGGGCAACACGGTCAAGTTCGTTAGCTCGCGTTATTGCACAACAGAATGAATAAGATATATATATAAGATATATCTTAATGCGAACGAGGATTACATAGTCATCGTTTCTGTTGGCCCGCCTGAAACCAGTCAGTTAGTACCGGAGTTCTACATATCAGGATACGTTGTTACATTTTGGTGGGTTGGAGGCTACTTTTGGCGTTCTGGACGTCTAGGGACAATAATGGTTCCTAGACGTCCAGAACTCCAAAAAATTTATAATATAATTATAATTATTATATAAAATGGGCAAAGCTCGGCGCCTATCAGCTGACCAGGACTGTGAGCAGAACCCGTGCGTAGCTATTACGGAGTATTCATCATTCGTCCCAATTGGGAAACTTCTTCGGCATAGTTTGCGGTATGTTTCTACAAATTTTAATTGAACAATATAAACAAGTGCAGCAGTAAAATAAAATTCTCGGGTGATGGGATTCAGCTTTTTCTTGTTTCTATGAATTACATCAAGAACCGTTGAAGTCTATTGGTATTAACGACCCAGTGTCGAAAACGGTCAATCGGAGCGTGTAGAGTGAGAATCTTCAATTTCGAAAGAATTCGAAACAATGAATGCCACCAGCGTCGATACCTTGTGCGCATTTTAAAACCCAATCGATTCGAAGTCGATGCACCGAGCAGCAGACTATTAAAACGCCCTTCAAATCTTGCTCGCGAACGTGAAATTCCATTTAGCTCATAAACTATCGAGTTATATCTCATACAACTGCCGTATATGGAGGGTTTGGACCGGATTTATGAAACGGCGTATTCCCATTTCGGACGTTATGGCTCCTCAATCACTCTGCTTCGTACACTTGGAAGTTAACATGTTTGTTCATCGAAGCCCAAGCTGTGCGTAGAGCGATAAAACGGTTTCATAAAGACAGTTTATTCGTCGGTGCTTGTTTTCTCTTTGGGATGAGATTCGGCGTATCTCGTTTCAATCTTTGCCTGTAACACATTTTTTTGCAAGAATCGTAAGACTGCTGTATTCCATTAGCGTCATAAATTGAGGAATTCGATTTAGGAACATGAGGGATCGAAAAGTTTGAAAATGGCTTGACATGGGCCAAAAAATGAGGTTTTCGGTTTTTTGCCATTTCGACCAAACTCTTCTGATGCTCATCAAGCTGCTCAAATGGAACGTCCAAAATTGCATTCTCGAACTCAACTTAACAGTCGAACATTGCCTCATCACTTGGTGTGATTCCATTTTAGGTTGTTAAATTCGAAAAATAGCAGCATCATCGAATTCAACATATTGGCAAGCTTACTCGTAGATCACTGACATCAACGAAATGTAAATGTACACTCAATAGCCATTTGTACATCGCAAATTTAGGTTTTTTCTTAAATTTTCCCTTGAAAACTTTACTCGGTAGGCACAGGAAATAGGGCATTTAAATAAAATTAGGAATGTAAACCCACAATCCTCGTTTATAGAGCAAGACTCGTAGTTAGTTTCTTCCTCCTAACTACGAGTCTGGACGCCAATGAATTATAATTCACCATAAACTTCTTATTTATTTAGTTTCTCTGAGACAGTAAATTCTCGTAATTGCCCCTTAGGTATGCAGTCTATATTTCATTATACTCTAACATGCACGATTATTTTGATATTTTAATTAGATCTGTCAGCATTAATTAAATCCACACTGAGTGCTTTGAAATAGCGAGTAATTAATTTCGTCCGTCCCAGGTTCAAGGCGCAAGCTCGGCAGCGAGAAAAAGGAAATGCGCTCGTAAATATGGCCACAGACCCGAGAGATGCTACCCGAGCGAACAATACCTTTTTTGAAATGCTAAACCTCACTTGCTCGGGTATATATTATAAGCCCCTGATGCAAATAGGGTTTAGGGGGGAGAATTTGAATAAAGGAGTCATGATCTTCGCTGCCCTCACCCTTTCAACAATGCTACAGCTAAAACGCCTTACGCACCAACTTACAAATTAGGACTTGAGGGGGCGCTCGTGACCGAAAACTCCTCCTAATTGTGCAAGCGCACACCTTTTTCACCAAATGTGTGCGGCGAATGAAAATATTTTATTCATATAAAAAGCTGTTCGTTGGCTCAGGCCCGGGAGCGGATTTTGTGAAAGGAAATCGATCAGTTGTAACTTGAAATCGTTCGATCACGATCTACCTGTGTTAAGGCCGTTGTGCGGGATGATAAATCAATTTATGTTACATTGAAATGAGGTAGCAGTCATGTGTGTTACTCGTACAAGTACATTCTTGCTTATAGGTGATTCCTTAGAGAATCGTAGGAATCAACCACATTGGATATCTTGAGAAGCCTTCGTGCAGAAGCCTCCCATTTATAGATGCCATTTGGCTGTAGATCTATTAGCTACATTAACTATGCAAAAGTCGAGCATCAATATACTTTTGAAGGGTCTGGTGGTGTTTGAATTTCAACTGGAAAACTATGCATCACTAATTTTCAATATCATTATCACTATCATTATCGATATTTTCAATACCCAACACAGTAAATTATAGTGCTTTGATGTCGGAGTCTCTAAAAGACACGACAAAATCCCCTCTTTTCGTATTCCTTTCAATCCTAACAATCATGAATTATGATACTCGGGAATCCGATGTAAATTATGGCGTTCACTTGTTATTCAAATCGAGTCTTGTGTTTTATACCAAACAGATTGAGGGCTTTTGGTGAGGTGTGGTAGAAATTACCCGTCATCTTGCTCTTACAACGAACCTTGAGAAAACATTGGTTTTTATAGGTGACAATAACACCAAAAGATGGTAAACCATAATCACGATGCATGCAGCATAATGTCAGGAACATTATGCTGCATGCATCGTGATTTGAATTACGACAGTTCTGACGTTCTTATAGTTTTACAGCTCACATAAATCTTCCGTTATGCTAGTTGATTCTCCGAAGTCCCTCGTTAGAAAATTGTCATTCGATTGATTTGTCAATTGGCTCAAAGACGTATCCTTTTCTGACAGGCCGGAATGAACGTTAAACCTCGCTCGCGGTTTCTCACCGGTCGTAAAATACGAATTTATTGTTAATAACCGGAGCTTGAAAAAGTCACCCTTTTCCATTGGAACGATCAAAGTGGATGTTTCTCCTTTTAAGTGAGGAGGGGGGGGGGGATGTATGACTTGCGATGTTAGTGTGTATTAATTTATTGAAGATTGGAGTATGCCGTTGCATGGCGTTGGAAAGTTATGAATCAAAGTTGTCTATTGAATGTTTGCCACATCCCTGAGGAGAGAATAGAAAATTTCTTTAATCTTCTGTCATTTTGGGATCAAAAATTAGTTGGATACGTATTATCAGAAATCATCTCTGGTTTTAAAAGAATGAAATATAGAGATCAAACATCGGAAATTGTTCTTTTAGTTCCAAAAAACAAAAAAAAGAATTATATATATTATTAAAGTGAGTTTACATTAATAATAAGTATAATAGGTAGATACGAGTAGCTTCCAGTATAAATCCTTTCAGATCAGTGATGATCATAATCTGTGTTAAATATACCTGTTAAATGTATATACTTGACGTGAATGCTTTCTTTCAGCTTGGAGGTACCTAATGAAAGAAGCTGTTAAAATTCTCAGTGATTTGAATAGTTGGTTAGACAAGGCGACGCTGTATGAATCCATTTGATAGTTCGCTCGTAAAGCTGGGATTTGGTGTATAGACAACTAACCGTGATCAAAGTTTTTTTTTACTACTCTGGCGGTAGTCGCCAAAAACAATGAAAATTAGCATTAACGGGTGCTCTGCACTGAATCGAAAAGTTCGCGCACCTCGAGAAGAAAGTTCGACAGGATACGCTCTGGTCACGTACCATTAGTTGATCACTGTATTATGTGGTTCGAACATATCGTGTGGTTCGCTCCAATTTCGGTAGCCTATTCACAGTTGCTAGTGACGTTGCCAGGGAGGGGGGGGGGGTTACCTCCCCGAAATTTCAAGACACATTAAACAACATTGAAAAATCAAGAATTTAAAAGAGATTTCTTAGAAAAATTGAGTTTCTTTGATATGAACCGTGTTAAAATTAGTTTACACCGTCTAGTTAGTACCCTGGTTGTCAAGATTTTTTCCCTGGGGTTACCCTCGGAACGTAGGGGGTTGGAGCATAAATAACAAAGAAGGGTTGTTTTATGTCTTATACGATTCATTACCTTTGCGATCCTATACATAACAAGTGGATAATGGTAATTTGTAGACAGTAGCAGTTGTACGATCCTGTGATGGTAGTGTAAGAATTTTAGAGGCGAGGCCCATTAATGCTCCAGGGCGTGATGGGATTTAGAGTCAAGATCAGAGCTGTAGCCGCCCACGCGAGATACCACTAGGCTACATTTTAGAGTCATGTTCCGTCTATCCATTAGGCGGGTAATTGGGGGGCACTTCGGCCTGCCTCGTCACTACGTGGATAATTGTGTTGGAAATCACGTACAACGGGTCCCACGAAACTTTGCGTTGGCGGCCGTTGTCTATAAATAGGTGAAATCCCAATCAGCGGTCACCACAGGGACGAACTGCTTCCTATTTGCACCAAAAAAATAAAACTTTGAGGGAACAATTAGAACTTCGTCTAATTGTTCTGGGATTCGCATAAATAAAAGATTTTTCTCGACTCACACAAGTCGTTAATTATTTCAATCTTCGAAACTTTTTTCTAATTTTCCCTATACGAAGTCACGTTTTGAATTCCGACACGTTTTGGCGATTTGAGAGTTCAGAGGTTACTTCCTCATTCTGACACTTGAACGCGCAGGTGGATCTGATAAGCTCCTTGTTTGCCTTCCTACCAGTACGTACTGGACCTATTATAACGTTATGGAGGTATTTCAGCAACACACAGGACGAGTTCAACAGAATTGAGGTTTAATAGGATGTGTGGATGTATTTTAGTTCGAAACCCTACAGAAAATGCGATTTGGGTTAAAGTCACAGTAAATGACAGAAATAGTTCAAAATATTTAATACCGAAATCACCAATGACTAGTAGGTATGTGTTGTTGTCTATAACAGTGATCTCTCTGCTCCAACCTCCTACTTTGAACTACTCAATGTTGACGATCAAAATGGATACGTAAACGCAATAACCAATAATCAAATTGCTATGCAGATGCCACAACGAATCAGACTGTTCAACATCTGGTGTAACCTGGTTAGTTTGATTTCATGAAGTGCCTTCCATAATTCCATTACTTCTTCTGCCTCCTTGTCCACCCAAGAAATAATCAGCATCTAACGGAGGCGATCGAAATCAAATCCTTAAAATCGTTTCTTATCCCACAGCAATGTCCCCGATCAGTAAATGGAAATTTAATATTTATTTAAGATTTAGCAGAAGTCAACTATGAAGGGCACTTCATGTTCAACAACTGACACGAGATACCTACAAGTTCAATAAGCTGAATCCTCGTATCATATGATAGCATTGCTACAGAAATTGCCACAGTTCCCTGCATCATCTTCATATTCTTGGCTTTTCCATCTGATTCCAATTTACACTTTTCACTTTTGTAATATCCCAGTGTTATATAAAATAACTGTTCTTCAACTACTTAATAAGTTATGTAGTTAAAAAGACATTATCATACTTGTAATCGTCACTTGGAAATTGTTCGTACTGGAGAACGAGATGCAGTTCGGTATAATGGAGAGTTAACGCCGTAATTTCTTTCACGTAGGTACCTATCGCGAGTTGATATTTCTGTTTATAGCGAGCAACTTGGATTTTAATTATCCACTACAAAGGATCGCCCATATGTATTGAGAATGAAGATAAAAGAAACCTTCCTGTAAACAAGTCGAGAAGTGTCAATGTTCCTTTTGGATTTCAAATGATCTCTTTTCATTGAGAAGCTACAAAATGAAATCATTGTCTACTCAGATCGGTGGCCACTTTAATCCCACTTCTTCGATTCCCAGTTTAGTGACTAAATGTGAATCCTGTTGTTTATGGCGGACATCTCTAATAGATTTTGAGACAAGACAGTTAGTTGGAAAGCCAGTGGGTGTAAGTATATGAAGTAGGTAGTAGACATGATATTCACTAGCTGTGAAATAAACCTCGACTGGTCATCAAGGTGGAAGTGGCTCCGGCAACTTGTTAATTCCACAACAAAACTTCTCCGCCTCCAAGTTTTTTGTTATTCTTAATATTCAAGTAAAGAAACATTGCAACTTAAAATTCGCAAAGGTGTAGTGAAGGAAGCGCCTTCTTCAATATTTTCTTCGAGGTTTTTGAAGAGAGGATAGCCCGTCCCGTTAGCAGAGACGGCGATAACTTTGTTACGCAGCGTGTAGGTACGAGTAGATACGTACCCAAGGACTGTTAAAGCACTCAGCGCAAACAGCGTTCGACAGCGGGGTTTGTCAGATAAGACATCTACCTCCTTCAACCGCGGACGTCTCGGATTCCACAGAGTTGAGGCTGTCCATCCAGGACGCGACTAATGTAACGCAGGCCCTCCAACAGGAGTAGGTGTAGAGGAGGTCACGAACGGCACAGAAAACATTATCGCTCCGAGGGGTACTCAGCTTCTCACGTTCTTGGTAATGTACACCGACGTGTACCTGTTACAAGACAGGGAGACCTGAATTTGTCAGGATCCAACTTTAAATCTTTGTAGTAGTTTGCTCCTGAGTACTGGTTATGTCCAATGAATGAATTCTAAACCCTCCTATTCACCGTGCGTTGCTCTGAATTTCTCTCGCACCGCATCCGAGCGGTTCTTCGACGAATCTTCAGTCTCTTCACTCTAAGAACATCCAATGCCCCTGGAGTATCGATACCACCACTCATACGAGCACTTAGGTCGAATATCTGAAGAGAATTATCGATACTCACAAATATTCATAAAAAATAAATCGGATTTTAATATTGGAAGATCGTAGGCATAATCAGTAGGAAGTATCGTTACTTCTCTGTTGTGCAGGAACGTCTGTCACGCATTCAATTTCTTATTTTTAAATTTAGGAAACCAAACACAGTTGAGATAAAAGTCAAGTTGCGGAGACAATAATGAGTGTTTATCAGACAAATATGTTCTGCTTTCGCCTTGCCTTTGATCTCAACCAATTTTTCCTGTACATTTTGTCTAAAAATTTGAGACTGAACTCACTACCCACGACAGTTCCATGGAATTTTTGTTTGAGTTCTAGACCAACTAGAGATACCCAATGTCAACACTCCAGTTGTCACTAAGTTAATTTTAGTAACTATAACTTATTTTTAAAACCAAGTTCTTTTACAAATTCTCTAAAGACTACCTAAACAAGGTGTCGGGACGTAACTAATCCGTCATACAGTTTAGATCTTATAAAAATGGACATTATAGGTACCACGTACATTATACCTATAATAAACATGCAATTATCTACCGTACGGCTCCAACTTACCCCCCATTAATGGAGGAGGAAGAGTGATTTTTAAACTACGTTCTATTTTTCGAATTTGTACAAAATACCAACTCCAAGTTGTCACCTATTAAATTGTCTCTGCGGTCGATTCTGCCAGAGCTTCGGAAGCAGAGGGTAAAGACAGGAGGCGTAACCAAGTATTCGCCACCCCTGGTTGAGCGATTTTTCCCGTATCGGTCAGACGTTAATAACAAATGAGCTAATGAAACCAGTTACCCGCTCCGACGACACCCCGTTGACTCTGAAATTCGCTCGAGTTGATGAACGGGCCGAACGAGTTTTTAAAGCCCCATTAAGTGTAATCATTCTTGTAGTAAAAGGCGGGATCGAATAACCAGATCCCTCGACGAAACATATCGGCGACAGAGGGGTATTTAAATTCGACGTCTTTTCTTTTTTTCTTTTTTTTTCTCTGCTGCGAAAGCCCGCACTTGCTGTGCGCCTCGAGCTGTTGTAAAGACCTCCACGGAAAACAGGCCGTATCGTGATAAATTAGGGATTGAAACAAACAAGCTTCTTGTATTTAATTCGACGCGGCTGCTTCGAGATTGATGCGGGCTGTCGGTTGGTCCTACCTCATTTTCAGCAGTACAGATAAATTTATGAGAGCGCTTTTCGCATTTGTTTGTGGGGCCTTTCAACTCCGACTGACCAAACGGTTGGACGCTATGGCACCTTAAGGTAATTGATTGATATCGACATTCATTTGCGAGCGGTTGAAGTCTTAATTCATCAGGTCGTCTCTTATTTAAGCTGACAGAAAACGCATTCCCTGGTTGAAAAAGGTATCGACGAGATGACTTTGGTAATGTGAAAATTTTATTTCGAATCAATACTCATCTATTGAAGTTTTCTTCAGTTCAATTGCGAGGGAGAACCCTGATTCCTTTCCGCTGTTCAATATGTCATTCATTGTGTAGCCTTGGTCATTACTCCCCTTTCCCGGATCAATTATCGAGAATCCGATGGTCGCAATTGCGAGTTGTCCTACTTTCGATTAATTCCTTGGATTTCAAGCAGAATCGGGATCCCAATGCATCGAATGGGGTTCGCTGCAACTCTGTACAACCAATAATTTGGAAGGAATTGGTTTGTTACTGTTAATATTAACGGATCAAGGTATTTGAGTTTCACTAGATACAAGAACACTTCCTTAGCCTCGATATAAATATGCTATTCAACGTTCTCAAATTTAAGAACGTTGAGTAGCAGCTACATCCCAATTTCGTGCAATACCGGATTACGATACCTTGATGTAGGAGGAAATACCCAAAGAGAACGCTAGTTAGTGTAGCTGAGACTGGACAAGGGCAAAATTAGGTCCTGGCATATTGGGCCATCTGGCTCAGTATCCAGTCAAGATGGGGTGCTAGAACCCCTACTTCATTTTGTGCTAGAGTGTGATCTCTGCTAGCCCTACTCGGCACCATGTAACACTAATCATGTAACCCTTGGCACCATGATTGTAACAATCAATATAATGCTTTGAATTGTTTTGAGAGCCGTCTATAAACTGTTGGTTTGTGCTAAACCTCTGAGCACAACAGTCGGGATAACTACATGGAAACTCGATTGCTCAATGTTCCTGGAGTTTTGTAGTTGTTTCAAGCATTGCCAGAGTTCCATTATACAGCCTGAAAAACCTGCACCTGCAATCGGGGCATTATACCAACGCTTCTCGCCATGTATTTCAGAAAAAAGACTTGAGCACCATATGGGAGGAAACGCGGTGCTGTGGGTATTGTCGTGACTCCATAAGGGGAGGCTATGAGATGGGTTTCGCTAATAGAATCAGCGGATGGTGCAGCATACCCGTGTGAGGTGAGCCAGAACCAACCTTGATAAAGGTCCCCCACATCATAAATAGCTATAGTATCGGAGCCCGAGGGTCAAGAGGTCTCTGGCTAATCGTTGAAGAACGTATAGCGTAAAGGTTAGGCATCTCTTCATTTTTTTCCTCCTTCAACGCGAGGCTTTTAAACTAGAGAGTCTGCTACGGTTCCGTGGATCCGTATTTATTGCCGTTTTCCAGCTGGAGATCAACCTTCGGGGGCGAAGTTTATGAATGGTTCGGAAGGTCAACTCCTTCGGGTACGCCCAGACCAGTACATAACCACTGCTCGTAACCAATGTCCTGTCAGTGGACCCAATCATCCGTTCAGTACGGCTTTTTAAAAAACAACAAATTTCCGAAAATAACAATTAATGTCTACTTGACATTAAAAGATTCTCTTGATCGAATGAGCAGTACGGTGAGCTGTGTAATCTGAGCAATTTGCTTGCTTGGTAGGTATGCTATGGGAGCGACTAGTCTAGAAATTTTTTTTCTTTTATTTGGCTTAAGTCAAAGACCCATGTGCCATAGAAATCAATGGAATACATAAGTTAAAAATACAACGTCAAGAGAGTAAATAAACGGTCGCTGTAGATATACGTAAGTAAAATCGACTGAATAGAGAATTTAGAGAAACTACTAATAAATAAACTACAGAGTATTTCACATGTTCAAAGTGTCAGATGTATAGAATTCAGGAAACGTATGATTTGTCCATAATCACTTCTAATTTCACTGTTTAATATCTGCGTTAGTGAACGCTCTCCGATGAGGTCTCCTAATATTCCTCTTCGTACCGGGCACATTCCATGATCACGTGTTCCATATCCTCCAGTACGCCACATTCGGTGCAATACTGGTCGTCGGCGTGGTCGTAGAGGTACAGAGTTCGTCGAATATTTCCATGTCCAGACCGTAAGCGCAAAAGTTGGGATAACTGCCTCCGTGATAAGTTCCAGGTTGAAAACCATGTTTTGCGACTTACTCGTGGCTGTACACAACTTTGGAAATGACCTTCTTCTACTTTGCCTATTATCTACTTTGCCAGTTGTGCAGCTGTCGTCTCTTTAGGCGCATTAGTACATCAGGGAGAGGAGTTTGCATGGGTAGTAGCTGATGCGCAGGGAGAGTGACTGCTCTTTTAGCTGCTAAGTCGGCCTTCTCGTTGCCAATTATCCCACAATGGGCAGGGATTTATTGGACAGTTATTTGGTTGTTTACCGATTGCAACAATTGAGCTACTTGAAGGAGTAGTATATTGTGGTCTCACCAGTCTAGAAATTGTAGATACTGGCAGAAAAATTAAAACGGTGTTGCCACTTGGAACTCCCTGAAGTTATCAGTATGGCCCCATGGCTGAAAGGTTTGGAGACCCCTGGACTAGAACATAACTTGACTAGAATGGAGCGATGCGTTTCTGAGGAGTGAGGCCTTCCATTTTCATCTATTTTGTGTTCTCGCTCACGATTTGTGTGATACGACATGCTGAGGAGTCTGAGGAGCTTTCAGGAGACTTTTTGAGAGGCGATGTAATAAATTGGTGCTGTTGTCTGCTGTCTTGACTGCGTTCATGTTTTTTTCTCTCGTCTTCTTCTTTTGGCTCTTCAATGTAATAAACAATGAGTTTCCACTTGATTTGAGTGAACACTTTTCAGCCGGCTGTTGACGGAGACTGATCTCTACGTCAAACCAAGTCAGACGAAATCGCCTCATCAGTACAGCCATATGGGAACCTCCAGTTTCACTCCCACCTCCAAAAAAAAAACCTTGGGTGACTTCTACTCCCGGCCGGGAAGAAGGTCAGATATGAACAGAGAAGAAACGCGATCTCGAGGGAGGCTCCTTCACCGTGACCCTCTTCAAAGATCGGTTTTAGAGGAACCGGGCGCCCAGAGGGCAATTTCCCGTCCGACGCCGTCCCTACAGATCCGATCCACGGATCACTCTCGAGCGCCCATTTTCACATCCAGAACCAAAGATAGGCCCCGCTAATAGCTTAATAAGGTTCAAAATGCCAAGCGGTAGTTCATTCCATTTATTGCATCGCTATAAAGGCAATCATTCGAGCGGCGAGTTGGGAATTGTCGAAGGATTATTGTGTCATTTGAACTGTGGACGGGTATTTTCACGCCGGAAGGGATAAGGTCAGGATAATCTTAACAAATTGTTACTCGCATTCTCGTAATTCAAGGCGTGATTTTGAAGGAAAAACACCTCCGCAGAAGTTGATGATTATAATTATGTGTATTGTGCCTCATTCACGCCGATAACGAGTTTACCCTACTGACGTTGTTGGGCACCGTGGAAATTACTAAGGCATCAGATAATAGTGCCTTTTACTCAAACGCCACACCCATTCGGGGCAAGATTTCTAAAAACATGCCGATTTGATACGATTAATTTTCGAAAAAGACGAAAGAAGTTGGTTTCATTTAAGTAGACGATGGCATCAATCGTGATTTTTGGCCATTTTCAAAAAATTGTATGTTTTGCACGAAAACCTCGTGTCTCATTGTCCCGTGGTTCGAATGTTGGTGGAAAAAGCTCAGCTGATGTTTTCTAATACGCTGATCCCACTTTTCCATCGATTAAGGAGCCGTCAGTGAAGATGTGAGTAGCTTCAGAACCGCGGTCACTGAGAAATATTGTTATGACTCAAGTCAAACAGTGTCAAGTATTTTAAAAAACACGAAAAAAATTTGACAAAAGTTGGCTTAAATTCAAACAGAGTTATATCGATTGATAAGGTTAATATTGGTATGAAAAGGCTCTTTGGCACGAGCAGTATTCAACTCGAAAGGGACGACAAAATGGAAAAAAAGTTAATTTTAATTCTAACAGACTTATTTATCTCGATTGGAAAGACTTTTCGACAAGACCCATTTTTGACTCAAAATACACGAAAAACTCTGCAAATTCTTGACACAACGGTTCATTATCTTCATTGTACAGATCACCCTTCTGTCTAGATCACTAGGTCTAAATGTCTAGATCCTAAATGTTAGATTAATTATTATTATCAATTATCACTAATTATTAACAATTTTATCAAGTACCTACTGAAAATTATTATAATTTATTGTTAGGTATTAATAATTCGTATTTATTAATAATAATAATAATTATTATTAATTGGACCGCGTTATGCAACAATCGTTTAACCCTCAAAAATTCGAAAATTAGTTTTTTTTACTTTTGGCTTCATTAGGTAAATCTACATCACCTCCAATAGTTATTTCCCGCGATTTCGCAAAAATGAACTTTTTATAAGCGAAATACCATTAATGCATAACTTTGTAAGTGGGGAAAGCGATCATGCAACAATGGTCTATACCTCTCCTGAAAAGTTGACTTTTGCGAGTTAGACGATTGTTGCATAATACCGTCCAATTATGATTAATTAATACGATATAATTCTGGGGTTTTTAATACTAAGTCGGTAATAATTTTTCTATAAAAGAAGTACCTACCAACAAACATTCGAAATTACCTTCATTTCCGTAGCACGAAACGCACCTCAGAACAACAAACTCGACATCACTTAAGCCATATGATGTTCCAAAGAGCTTGTTAGTATGAAAATGGACCTGTATTTCAACAGTTTGATACACGATCGTGTTGTGAGGCATAATCTTTGAGCCCTCATTGTGAACGAACGGCTGGTCGTACGAAGCTGCGGATGGTCTTAAAAAATTCTACGGAACAAACTCTATCTAAATATGAAATAAAAAACATACCGTTCTATATGAATTTTTCGAGATATGAAATTTTCAAAATTTCAAAATTCGTTTTGAACCCCTTCCCCTTGACCAAGGGTTATGAAAAGTTTCGAGGACCATTGTGGGGTTGGTCGAAACCCATAAAAAAAATTTCGTAATTTTAACTCAACGCTAACTGGGCAAAGTGGCGCGGACGGCGGACGGCGGACGGCGGACGGCGTACGGCGGACGGACGGATTTTTTTTTATTCGATTTTCTGAATCTACGTATCTTGAAACGTAAACCAACAAATTTTGAGGGGGGGTTAAAATTTTTTTTTCTTTGGGCGATTCCAATGGTTCATTATCGAAGATAATAAACCAAAATTGGGCAAAAGTTGATTTTAACTCAAACAGACCTATGTCCTCATTTCGTATGAAAAAGCTCTTCGACGCGACCAATATTCTACACCAAAGAAACACCTATTCGAGTTCTAATGATCGTTTGAAAACGGATAGTGATTCGGGAAAGTAGAAACCTACTGTAATTTGACTTTAGCTTGGACTCTAGCGTTGGCGTTGTGAGTTTCATTATAAGCAAATGAACATGAATGACAAATGAGTGGCAGCTCATACTGGCAATAAGCGGATCCTGTTATGGGAAAAGAGAAGGTGGATCTGAGCATAACAAGGCGGAGTTTGCCAAGATCATCAGGAGTAGGTACCTTTCTACGTGTAACAAGAGAACGCCGTGTTTGCTCCGGGCGCCCGTCAACTCGAGTTCATTCTCCTGCCTCCTATCTCGGGTTCCACGTCTTCAGCGCTACCGTTCCCACATATTTTTCAAGTGTATGCGGCTTCCAGTATGTCCGGACCATATGGTACCTTTTCGCAGCACGTAATATAGAGGATCGACTATAGCGCATGGTTTATGCTTTCCTCTAAATTTAATCATGGACACATTTACAAATTTGATGCACGAATTTAGGTCTACGTGCAGCAATGCGAACACACACATCAATCACGATTGTGTCGACCAAGCAGTGTGGAATATTCCGGATTTTGCTTGGTACAAGTGGCTAAGGATTTAAATGTGATTTCATATTCATACCTGTCAGAATCTGCAATAATTAACCATAAACTTCATGAAACCTTAAAGAACATTTTTGAGGAGAAAAAAAAGTCCAATTAAAGCTGCTTTTGGGCCAATTAACCGGAATATATAAAACCCAATATTAACCGGAGTAATAACTTTGACGAAGAATTAGGCAGGTTGGTCTGCTTGTAAAATAATATCCGTAATCTGAATAGTCTTATGCCCACTTGCACCAAGCGACGGCGTTAACTCGTATTTTGTTATAGGTAACAAACATGACATGTTTATGTGTATATTATACACATTGTGTATAATATACACATAATATATAATATAATTATGTATAATGTACGTATAATTATATGTACATAATTATGTACCTATAATATATGTATAATATGTTTTATATATCTGTCAGAATAGGTTCTAGTAACTTGGAACTGTCGAGAACAGTGGCAGTGTACAGAAGTATCTCTCCGTATCTCTCAGCTCTTGTGTTTATATACGAAATATATGAAATATTAAGATTTCGTCAGCATTGACGGGCGTCAACGGTAGTTAACGAGCGTTTGGTGCAAGTGTGCATGAGTTTATTAGAACTTGAGGAATATGTTGACGATTAGTCCAGAAGCCATGTAAATTCTATCTGACAGGCTAAAAAGCAAACGAAGAGAGACAACCAGCATCATAGTTCAACAGAAGACTACCACACTACCGGGAGAGTATTCCACACGACTGGAGTGGACCCCCCTTATCGAAATTCTGGCTACGTCATTGTATAGTGGACAGTGCACTTGGTGGATTCCTGTTGTCAGAATCGTTGCCTAGTCAAACTTGATGAAAAACATGTGATTTACTACACAAAATTGGTATATCAAATTTTAATACTACCAGTTGTTAGGGCCTCCAGGGACCGTCGTACAAGTTGGGATCAACGAGGTGGTATAGGAAGCTTCTAATTCATTTCGAGACCAATTAGACTTGATGTAAAATTAACGTGTAGTTAGTAATTAACTAGAAACTTTGAAATTGAGGCAGAGTCTTAGTTCTGAAATGGAACAGGAGCCTGTAGTTCAGGAGCCTTGTCAAAATATCGGGGTGTATTGGAATTCCCAAGTTAACGAGGTTTGAGAGATTGTTTGGGGATGGTAGAGGGTATGTTTGCTGCGTTTCGGAATACGATAACCCTGTGGGGGGGGGGGGGGAGTTATAGTAACATTTTTCGGACAGTTATTGGTTTTTTGCTCGAATTGCTCCAGCACACCTCGATTTTTTTGACAAGGACAGGATAGTCTAACCTGACTACTGCGTCACTGGGGCTCTGATTTTGATGTCACAAAAAAAGATTTTATAAACTAAAAATATGAGCCAAAAACTTCAAATATGCAACTGAAAAACGAACTTGACTAATACATGAAATCAACCGCATCTCTTCTTCGAGTGCCTGGCACTTCATCATTCGGTTCGGCTTATGGAGACTGGTCCTATCCTGATCCCTGCAACAAGCTAGCTCTAAAACATGTATTTTTATGCAACATTAAAGATCTATTTGATCCATTTAGGATATATATGCAATAAAATCACAATCCGGGTCCTAATCACCATGTATACACCTCGTACCAGTGAAAACAAAGAAAAAGAGCACAACGACGTACTTTTGAACGGCAAGTGAAACCCCGAGACTGTCTCTGTATAACGACGCGTTATAAACATGCCAGTTCTCATTATTAGAAATCTCATGTTTTAAAGATGCCTGTTATTGAATTCTTTCTCGAAGAGACGGTGCCATTTAATGAAACCACCGACAGAAAACGAGTGTGTTGCGTACACGTTCAGCAGTAGAAGAAAACTTGAATGTCCTCCGCTGTTGAAACGATTAGCATTCTTGAAAAAAACAGAATTTCCCAGAAACCACAGGTTTTTATTGCATTTAGGTCGCCTTCTGCACACAACGTCCGTGGAGCATCCGCGAAGATATTTTTTTTCTCCATCTCCTTCGCGGTTAAACTGATTGAGATCTACACCCTTTCGGCTCCCAATAATCTTCTATAACGCGACAGCATCCGCGGACGAAAAAAAACTCGATCCTGATAAAATAATGATGTAAACAAGATTTCCTGAAAACGAGAGTGACTCGACTGGCGGGGTCCGGAATTTTTACGGGCGCGTCCACCCGATGCTTTTTTGCTTCAACAGGTGCCGTTTTAAGTATTCCGACCTGACGACGCTGGACGCTAATGTGAATATATTATTTCCGAGTGGAGGATATAATCTCGACACTGATGCGTTATTAGTCATATCAACGCTCGGAGTTTGCAAACAGCCATCTCATTAAGGCCTAATATGTTTAAATATAGATATGCACTCAGATTAGATCGTTGCAAAAGATTTGCCAACACCAGTTAAGTAGGACCAATTGACTTCAGGATCTTCCGTTATTTCAAATAGATTGCCTACATGACTCGAATGAAAAACGCAGCTACTTTGTCCTCATTCCGCTAAAAGGGCATATTATATTGAAGATTAATGTAATCTTATATTAAAAGTTCTATATTCTGGCAACCGTGACAGGACTGGTCGAATTTCTATGTACAAGAACAGCCGGGACAATCCATAATGTAAAATGTGTTGTCCGATTTTCAATTTGTATTAGGTGACATTGACCTAAACCGTTGTTGCAATTTCGTTCCAAAGGTGGGAGATCATACATTGTACCAATTTCTTCGAGGCAAAGGCGTTAAACACCGTGGTGATTTAGACAACAGCAGGGACACACAAGACATCAGTCGGATGCGTGGACTAGAATCTTTTTGTCGGAACTCATCAAAATCACTGAAGATCTCGTAGCAATACACGCTAATCTCAAATTAGGAGATACTGCGTTAATTGGGAGCGACGACAAAAACGTCAAGATTGGCCTTTAGATCAGATCAGACAACGAGATTGGTTATTATGGAAACATCCAAAGTACTGCTGATCTGCAACGTATCTTCTCGAAATTCAGTTCGCAAATTCTGAACAACAGATTGTACTTGAAGATCACGCAGGTAGCGAAGATCAGACTCAGAAGACTTTGATGGGGACTGTAAGTCTACAACGCCACCTCCATGATACACTAGAAGTAGACGACGCGTAAACCAGTGGCGGATCCAGCTTTAGAGTGATGGGGGGGGGGGGGGCGAAATACACTAATCGGGGGGATTGGGGGGTATGGAATACCCCCCAACTAGGAGAGGGCTCCCCCCCCCCCGGAAAATGTGGAAATTTTTGAAGCAAAATGGGTAGTTTTAGGCAGTTTTAGCAGTTAAAATGTGAATTCAAAGAGACATAGATTCTGTTATATTTTGGAAATTAAAGGTGAAGCACCCCCAACCCCAAATTTCATGAACTGTAATAAGACAACATTTTTCATGAGGATTGTGCGAAAGTGGTGACTAATATAACTACCGACAACTGTCAGGCGTCGCGACAATAAAATCCCTACCCTCATCATCTGCTACCTTACTTCATTTTGATTTACAGTAGGTACCTAATAGCTTCAGTGAGCGTAATCGTCAATGTGTAAACTAACCTATGATTGGCATTCCCTTATTCCCTAAGGATAAGGAATTAAGTGTGACAGTGTGACACAAATGATTGGAAGTAATGCGTATTTAGTCTTACATTCAGTACCACATTTAAAAAGCCCGAGGGGGGGGGGGGGGCGGTTGCCCCCCTATGGATCCGCCACTGGCGTAGACCCAAATAATTATTCGTAAAGTGGAAGTTTCCAAATTGCAATGTAGAATTATGATTGCTTCACCTATTGAACTGATGAGAAAATGAGATTTATCACTCAATTGCTGTAGTTTACCCAATCCGCAGTTTCCTATCAGCTGTTCTCTTGTCCCTGATTTTGGTTTATTATCTTCGATAATGAACCATTGGAATCGCCCAAAGAAAAAAAAATTTTAACCCCCCCTCAAAATTTGTTGGTTTACGTTTCAAGATACGTAGATTCAGAAAATCGAATAAAAAAATTCTTGACACAACGGTTCATTATCTTCTTTGTACAGATCACCCTTCTGTCTAGATCACTAGGTCTAAATGTCTAGATCCTAAATCGATACCTTACTTCACAAAGGGAATATGTCCTTAATAATTTATGATGGACATATTCCCTTTGTGAATTAAGGTATCGAAATGTTAGATCAATTATTATTATCAATTATCACTAATTATTAACAATTTTATCAAGTACCTAGTGAAAATGATTATAATTTGTTGTTAGGTATTAATAATTCGTATTTACTATTAATAATAATAATTATTAATTATGATTAATTAATACGATATAATTCTGGGGTTTTTAATACTACATCGGTAATAATTTTTCTATAAAAGAAGTACCTACGAACAAACATTCGCTCGTGCGTCATAGGCTCTGACGTACTTGTTGGCCTCCTGCTAGCCGTCTTACGTCATACGCTCGTGCGTCATAGGCTCTGACGCACTTGTTGGTCTCCTGCCAGCCGTCTTACGTCATACGCTCGTGCGTCATAGGCTCTGACGTACTTGTTGGCCACCTACCAGCCGTCTTACGTCATACGCTCGTGCGTCATAGACTCTGACGCACTAGTTATCCTGCCAGCCGTCTTACGTCATACGCTCGTGCGTCATAGGCTCTGACGCAATATTTGGCCTCCTGCCAGCCGTCTTACGTTATACGCTCGTGCGTCATAGGCTCTGACGTACTTGTTGGCCTCCTGCCAGCCGTCTTACGTCATACGCTCGTGCGTCATAGGCTCTGACGTAATGGCCCGCCGGTCGCTTGTGTTCTGACGTGATCTGAGGGAAAGGGTGAATCAAGGGAACAAATTTTTCCCGTTTCAGTTTATGTGCCAAAGCAAAGACATGAAAATGTCAAAAAAATGTGTAAATAGGTACCTAAGCCCAACTGTAATGTCAATTTTCTGACAATGAGTTTTCGACTATAGTTTTCAAACCTTTTTACTTAAGTACTTATTGCAATTTGAGACTGATAATGAGCTGTTTGCAAATAAAAAGTCTGATAACTACTTTATTACATCTTATTAATCTATTTTCAAGTTCCGATTCACAGTTGAATGTATTTTATTTAGATGTCGTAAAATTCGAAAACGATGGAATGACGAAACCTGTCGACTACTGACTCAAGTGATACTGTCGACTTCTAACACATGTAGGTCGACTACTAGTGCAAAACCATGTCGACTACTGAAGAAAATGTTGGTCACTGGTATCGACTACAGTAGTAACTACCTAGAGCATTGGGATTTTTTACAAAACTTGTTTTTCCCTTTTCAAACCATGTTGAATAATATTTCCCGCTGCCAGGTCTTTTAGGGAAGGATCTCGGGTACACAATGAACAGGTTTGCAATGAGAAAAAAACCGAGTGAATATTGAAATGTCATCCATTTCTGACCTATATTTAAAATTTCAAGTATCGAGCTCATCATCAAAATTTAATTTGTTTAAACAAATAGGTATTATTTAAACAATTTTACAGACAAGAAACCGAGTGAATATTGCATTGTGATCCAGTTCTGACCTATTTTTAAAATTTCAAGTCAATAGCTCAGCATCAAAATTTAATTTGTATTATTACAAAAAGGTATTATTTAAACAATTTTACAGATGAGAAACCGAGTGAATATTGCAATGTGGTCTATCCCCGACTGACGGTTAAAATGTCTAGACTGTAGTTTACCTGGAAGATGAAACACTAGGTCTAAATGTCTAGATCCTAAATGTTAGATTAAGTATTATTATCAATTTTATCAAGTACCTAGTGAAAATTATTATAATTTATTGTTAGGTATTAATAATTTGTATTTATTATTAATAATTATTATTATTAATTATGATTAATTAATACGATATAATTCTGGGGTTTTTAATACTACGTCGGTAATAAAAATTATTTTTCTATAAAAGAAGTAGGTACCTACCAACAAACATTCGAAATTACCTTCATTTCCGTAGCACGAAACGCACCTCAGAACAACAAACTCGACCTCAGTTAAGCCATATGATGTTCCAAAGAGCTTGTTAGTATGAAAATGGACCTGTATTTCAACAGTTTGAGTCACGATCGTGTTGTGAGGCACAATCTTTGAGCCGTCATTGTGAACGAACGGCTGGTCGTACACAGCTGCAGATGGTCTTAAAAAATTCTACGGAACAAACTCTATCCAAATATGAAATAAAAAACATACCGTTCTATATGAATTTTTCGAGATATGAGATTTTCAAATTTTCAAAATTCGTTTTGAACCCCTTCCCCTTGACTTAGGGTTATGAAAAGTTTCGAGGACCATTGTGGGGTTGGTCGAAACCCATAAAAAAAATTTCGTAATTTTAACTCAACGCTAACTGGGCAAAGTGGCGCGGACGCCGTACGCCGTACGCCGTACGCCGTACGCCGTCCCCCGTACGCCGTCCGCCGTCCGCCGTCCACGCCGTTTTGCCCAGTTAGCGTTGAGCTAAAATTACAAAATTTGGTTTCTGGGTTTGGACCAGCCCCACAATGATCCTCGAAACTTTTCATAACCCTAGGTCAAGGGGAAGGGGTTCAAAACGAAATTTAAAATTTCGACGATGTCTTATCTCCAAATATTTAACAGAACCGTGTAAATTTTAGTTCACCTTTGAATGACCTGAAAAATTACGAATCTTTTAAGACCAATTGGATTTTTGTGCGACCAGCCGTTCGTTCACAGTGACCGCGCAAAGTTGTAGGAAAAACACTAAACTTTCGCGTCGAAAACGGCCGTTATGTGACCCAACCTCCAGACGCCCAGAATAAAACTACGTTTTTCATCTTCCCGGTAAACTACAGTCTAGAAATTTTAACCGTGAGTCGGGGATAGACCACATTGCAATATTCACTCGGTTTCTCATCTGTAAAATTGTTTAAATAATACCTTTTTGTAATAATACAAATTAAATTTTGATGATGAGCTATGGACTTGAAATTTTAAAAATAGGTCAGAACTGGATCACAATGCAATATTCACTCGGTTTCTTGTCTGTAAAATTGTTTAAATAATACCTATTTGTTTAAACAAATTAAATGTTGACGATGAGCTAGATACTTAAAATTTTAAATATAGGTCAGAAATGGATGACATTTCAATATTCACTCGGTTTGTATGACATGGTATGAGTATGGTATGGTATATTATTGTATGTATGGTTTGGTATAATACAGTATGGTATGATAGGAAAGAAATTCGTATGGTATGGTATGAGTACGGTGAGAATATGGTATGGTGCCGATTTGCAATACAGTCTGGTATAGATAGAAGGGTGATCTGCACAAGGAAGATAATAAACCGTTGTGTCAAGAATTTGCAGAGTTTTTTTATTCGATTTTCTGAATCTACGTATCTTGAAACGTAAACCAACAAATTTTGAGGGGGGGTTAAAATTTTTTTTTCTTTGGGCGATTCCAATGGTTCATTATCGAAGATAATAAACCAAAATCCGTCCGTCCGCCGTACGCCGTACGCCGTGCGCCGTCCG